>WBZZ01002458.1:0-17500 GCA_019918135.1 Paulinella micropora | reverse complement strand
CACAAATGGGATGATGCGCAAGGACATTAGCTACCAGCTGTGCTTTCCGGAACTTGAAGTCCTGGCCGTGCCGTGCCAGCCACGCCTTCAAGGCTGGCACGGTCGTGTTCTTGGTCAGAGCTGCAACACCTTGCGGTAGCATCTCATCCACAAGCTCATGAGGGGGGCGCGGAGCGGCAGGATTCTCGAAGTCGTACGCCTTCCTTTCGGCGTCCGTTAGCCGGCGTACGCCTGTCCAGCTTGGATGCTTTGGCGGAGGCCGATCGTTGCGGAAGAAGGTTCGCGGCAAGGACTTTCGTTCTTCTTCCGTCAAGTAAAGGCTAGCGTCAACAGCGGCTTGGCGATCAGGAGGTAGCGCCCAGAGATCCTCGGGAAGATCGTCTAAAACACGAACGTAGGCGGTCCAGATGTGTCCCTTGGTGTCCTTAATCTTGAAATGACCGGGGCGCCCCGGCAACCCCCCCTTCCCTTCCTGTCCGTCCCAATGAATCTGGTCTAGGCAGCCGAGATTGTCTAGTATCGATTCAATCGACTCTTTCTCCTCCGCAGAGCAGTATTCGTTGGCCAAATATCTAGTGTCTTTTTTAATTTTGTCTGCCACCCAGGGCACCTTGGGCAGCTTGGCAGGCTTCGCCGCGTCTGCACAAGGGAGACAAGATAGCAGCAAGGGCGGCTAAGTTGAAATTGAAAAAGATTCTAGATGCAGAAATTACCAGGCGGGCCAATGTAAGGAACAAGGGGTTGCCTTCCGGGTTATCTTCTTCGCCGTGCCAGTGCTTCTGCCCGTCGCCCATTGTCTTGACACGGACGGCAGGGAGGCCATGCGTCGTGGGCTCTTCAGTCTTGTACTGATATGCCAACGGTCTGGAGTGGTACTTCCAGTGCGGGCTGGCGCACGGCGCGAAATACGAATTCCAGTCGTAGTTGGATGCAAGGAGCAAAAGCACGTGGCTATCCTTCTTAGCCTTAGCGAAACCTCGCAGGAATTGAAACAGACCCTGAGCCAAATTGGTAGTAAAGAGCGCCGACTTCCAGCCCACGTACCGAAGGATGTAAAACATCTGGTCCTGCTTGTTGTGGGTATGATTACGCACCATGCGGTGCGACTCGACGAGAACCTTCCAACCTTTGGCAATCAGATGCGCGAAGAACAGCTCCGACGTCCCGGCGGTGTTTTCGGAGCCGCCATCCCAGTCTATGTACAACGTTCCGGCCGACTTGGTTGTGTTGTGGAACAGTTCCCACCGAAGCAAGTGGTACAAATAGGTCAGGTTGGAGTTGTTGCCATGTTGTACGTCAGGAAAGTGCACCAAAATAAATTCCTTCTCGTGGGTAAAACTGGTTGCACCCCCAGCGTGGAGCACGCACACCTTCTTGCCCTTGAACTTGGGATTCGCTGCAACCAACAGAAGAAAATCCATGTTGCGTGGTACAAATCGTTGCATTTTCGTATCTATCTTGAGTAGTGCTGACGTTGTGACTGTCAACACTACTAAAAATAGACACAAGCAACACACACCGCAGCAGTATCTATCTTGAGGAGTGCTGACGTTGTGACTGTCAACACTCCTGAAAATAGACACAAGCAACATGCACACGACTCAAGTAACACGGAATGCGATTACCGCGGCTGCAGGAAGGAAAGTAAAAGTTCTTTGTCATGTCAATTGTCCATGCCGTGACCCGATCCTTGCAGACAGCCGCCTCGTGGGCGCGACGAAGCGAACCCTCCCGGCAGCGACGATGCACTTTGTGGTGCAAGTAGCTCCTGGCCCGCCAGTCCAGCGCTTGGGCCTCATTCTTGAAGCCCCGTGAGTGCTCCTCGTTGAGATCACTGCAGATAGAGCATTTAGCAAAGTCACCCTTGCGAATGGCTTCAACTTGCTTAAAATGTTCTCGCCACATTCTCCGCACCAGGCCTTTGCCAGGAGGCTTGCCGGGGTGACATCGCTCCCCCACCAGCAGATTGATGCACGCCCACTGCCAATTCTTCTGAACGTAGCCCACGATCTCGTCAAAATTTTCCGTGTCCTGTAAGTGCCATATGCCATCGGCTATTGTCTCGCACTCGTCCATAAATTTGCGCAACAGCAACACTATGACAAGATCCTGTACATCTGTCTGCGGGGTGTAATTGCGTTTAATGAGGGAGTTGGAGTACCGGAGTAGCTTCTTCGCTCGAGCCATGGTGCGCCGGCCGACTCCGTAGATGCGCATCCACATGGTTCTGCACACGGGCGTCCCGCGAAAGCGGTACTGGATATCTCCGTTGGCTATTTGCATGGCCTGCATCTGGCCGCAGACCCACGCGGCGAGGTCGTTGTACGTCTGGGCGCAAGAGTCCGCTCGCCCAAGGACAGAGCACCAAGGATTGACCCACGTGTAGCATTTTTGCGAAGTGCAGCATGTCGAGCTAGTCTCCTGGACGAGGTCGTTCCAATTCATGCCTAGCCATTTCTCCAAGCTCTCCGGTCGTATCTCCCGTCCTGCGCCTTTCGTTCTCTTCCTGTACGTGTACGAACGCCCTGTCTTCTTCGAGCGCACGAGTTGGGCGGGTACGATGCCAAGAGATTTGTACAAGGGATCGGAGCTTATCTTCCATGCGTCACTTCTAGCAGCAAGTGACCCTGACCCTACTGTGGGCGCGGCGATGGTGGGTAAGTCGGGGCATGCGTCGATCCCTTCCGTTGTCGCAGGCCTGGCGCAGTCGGGGTCGTACATGCAGTCAAACGTTGCCTCATTCTGTTGGGGAAAAAAAAAGAGAGAATGAGTGTGTGTGTGTGTGAGTGTGTGTGTGTGGGGGGGGGGGGGGGGGGGGGGGGTTTGGGGAGAGCAAGACAGGGAATGCAAAAGAAAAGCAAGGAAAGATGAAAGAACTAACGAAGAAAGCAAAAACAAAACACAAGAAACGAAAGAGAAGAACGAGAACAAGAAAGAAAGGAAGAGACATTGTGTGTGTGCATGTTTGGGGGGGGGGGGGGGGTTGCAACAAGTGAAGTCAAAAGAACAAAAGCGCTTCCCGCAAGGGGGTTGCAAAAAATGAAAAAATTTACGAAACCCATGTTTGTGCAAGCGTGGGGAGTTAGAAAATGAAGTTTATAAAAAAGTGCATGTGGACTTGGTATTTTTCAAAGACCCGGGGGGGGGGGGGGGGAAGGAAAGAGCAAGGTACCTTCAGCATGTCGGCATCTTCTGGGGCAATATTGCCGCTTAGCACCCCACTTTGCCCCTTTGTGTTGACCTGCACCAACATATAAAATATGTACTATTCTTGCCTCCAAAGTTGTGTGTGTGTGTGTGTGGGGGGGGGGGGGGGGGGAGAGTAAATGAGAGAAAGAAAGAGAAAGAGAGAAAGAGAGAAGAACAACAACAACAACAAGATTCAAGAAGAAGAAGAAGAAGAAGAAGAAGAAGAAGAAGAAGAAGAAGAAGGAGAAGGAGGACAGCAAGAGAGAGAATGAGTGTGTGTGTGGGGGGGGGGGGGAGTAAATGAGAGAAAGAAAGAGAGAAAGAAAGAGAGAAAGGAAGAGAGAGAGAGACAGAGAGGAGAGAAGAAGAAGAAGAAGAAGAAGAAGAAGAAGAAGAAGAAGAAGAAGAAGAAGGAGAAGGAGAAGGAGGACAGCAAGAGAGAGAATGAGTGTGTGTGTGTGGGGGGGGGAGTAAATGAGAGAGAGAAAGAAAGAAAGAGAGAAAGAAAGAGAGAAAGAAAGAGAGAGAGAGAGAGAGAGAGAGAGAGAGAGAGAGAGAGAAGAAGAAGAAGAAGAAGAAGAAGAAGAAGAAGAAGAAGAAGAAGAAGGAGAAGGAGGACAGCAAGAGAGAGAATGAGTTTGTGTGTGTGTGTGTGTGGGGGGGGGGGGTAAATGAGAGAGAGACAAAGAAAGAGAGAAAGAGAGAGAGAAGAAGAAGAAGAAGAAGAAGAAGAAGAAGAAGAAGAAGAAGAAGAAGGAGAAGGAGGACAGCGACAACAACAATTATGACATACCTTGGCTGTCGTCCCCCCGTACATCGTCTCCCAGGCATCTTTGCTGCAATCCAATTGCTGCTGGTATGAGACCCCGCCAGCCACATTCCCGTACATGGACTCAAAGGGGGATGGCTCCTCAGGGCGCCTGCACAGCACGGACAGACTATGAAAAAAAAGGAAAACAGTTTCGAAAGCATACCCTGAGGTGGTTTCTCCCACGAAGGAACTCATTTTCAAGACAACGAGCAACACCTACATGCCAAGCACACTTGTCTGCTACTTGTTCAAGAAAAAAAAGGAACTCAAACAAGTGCAGAGAGACGAGGGGTTGACCAGATTCAGAAAAAGGATTTCTTGCATTCCACGGAATCGAGCTGCAAGAAAACACAAACCAACCGAGATTTTGCTCCAAAAAAAAGAGTCAACAAGCGAGACAGTACAGCAAATCATTTCGTACTGCAAACTTACTTGCTGGTGGTCCTTTCTCGGCGGTGTGTGCGCTCGATTCACTTTTCTCTTACACCATGCTGTGCAACAAAAATCTGGACCGGCTCAGAGCAAATGGCGCATTTTCGCTGTGCCGGCCGATTTTATCTGGTATTGACTGCTGTCAGGACGGTTTTTGGGCCAATTTTTGCTGTCAGGACGGTTTTTGATGCATTTGTTTTCGGCGTCAGAAATCGAACCTTTGTGTCACCCCGAAACCATGTCTGTTAGACCTCTCGTAAAGACGGTCGAGACCTTTCGTGCTGATGGCTCCGGGCAGGGCTGGGTAACTATCAACGGTGATGCCAAGCTGTGGAAGATTGAAGAAGTGGACATGCCTGCCACAGTGCGTTCGCAGTACTGGGATTTTCCTGTCAACTGGACCAATATACCTGCCAACGTGATACACACGTACAACCAGAAGTCTAAGCGGGTCGAGAAGACAGAGCTGTGGCAAGACAGTCCTGTGGCAATCAACGCACGCCTGCGCAGACCACCTCCTCCTCCCCCCCCAAAGGCGAAGGCAGCCAAAAAAAAAAAACTTGAGAGCGACGAACCGGCTGCCGCTCCTAAGGCGAAGAAAGCAAAGCAAGCTGCTGGCAAACCCAAGAGACAGCACAAACTCAAGAAGAAAGCAGCTGCATCTGAAGAGATACTCGTGCTGTTTCTTGCGTTTGTTACTTACTTTTCTTTGTTGGGGCTCTAGCCCAAACCGCAACCGGCACCTTCAGCACCGACGGCACCTAAGGCTCACGAGGCACCTGCACCCGTGGTAATCATATACAACTCAGCAGTTATAGGCAATGAGTCAGGCAGTAACTTGATTGTGATCGGGTTGGACAGGCCGATTGCAAGTCCACAGACAATGCAGTGCCCCCTAAACCAGCAGCAGCCGCCTCCTTGCCTGCTCCAAGCGCTAGCGACCTGGAGATCAAGCTCCCTATTGTGAACGTTCCGAAAGTAGAGTCAGGCTTTCCAGAAACTCCCAAAACGTATCCCAAGTCCACTGAAGCAAATGACACTGTGCCTGAGGATGATACTTCGACAAGAGAAGCGGATGGGTGGGTATTTGCAACAGACACTTACAAACTTATTGATACGGCAGGAGGTAAAAACCCTGAGAAAGTAAAAGGTTCTTTTCTTGCCTACTCCACTGCTTCCGGTCTCTCTCGTCGGTTGAATACTGTGCCTGCAATGCAAAATGAGAGCATGCAAGGATACGACGCTATACTGTGGGACAACATCGTGGTGATGGGAAAGACGCCGGAGGTGGTCACATGCCTGGGGTAAAATTATATTTCAAATTAAAAATAATTGCTTATTACTTTCTTGTTAATGTATTGCAGTGCATACGTCAAGCACAACCGGGGCAATAGAAAACAGTCTCAGCGTTATGGTATTGTCGTTGGTCGTATTGTAGAACAACCTAATGATCCCACTGCTGTCCCGTTCAAGCAAGCCCAAAGAATGTCTTGGAAGAAAGTAGACATCGACGCAAGCAAGGGAGCAGGAAAAGCAACTCCTACGGAGATTAAAGCGTGGTGCAATGTCATTGCAATCTACGACCCAAAAAAGTTGGGACCGAAGGAGAAGCCAGCAGAAATGCTCGAATTGGTTTCTCTCGACGACCAGAAGCTGGAGGTGATCGACAAAGAAACTGAAGGCGAGGAGGAACAAGCAGTAAACAAGGACGGCAGCGGGCCATCAAAAAGCGTAATTAATTTGAAGTGTCCTGATTATTTCATAAAGACTGAAAAAGACAAGCGTGAAAGCAAACCGCCAGCCAAGTACGAACCAACTGCCCCACAAGCAAAGAAGGTAATTATGCTCAGCATCACTTGCTACACTGATTCACTGTTATTTCTTGATAGAAAAAGGGTGAAGGGAAGGAGAAGCCACCGAAGACACCAAAGCCACCGAAGGCCCCCAAACCTGACAAGCCTCCAGCTGAACCAGTCAAGCCTACAGCTGTCACTGAACCAGATTCCGTTCTAAGGTCAATGCTGCAACAAATACTTGATGCTCAGAAAGAGAACAAGCAGCAGAACGTACAGCTTCCGGCGCAACCGCAGCTCCTGCAGAATGTTAACCTTCCTCGGCCACAGGTTGATCACAAGCAAACCAACATTCAGCTGCATCAGCACGTTCAGCCTCCCCAACAACAGCAACAGCCATTGACTGCGGAAACCATTGCAAATGCGATTGTGTTGGCGCAGCAACGCGCAAACGAGCAGAATCAGGAATTTCAGCAAGCTGAGAACTATCAGTTCATACCATCTGTCAACTTGCCACAGCAGTATGCTCAGCAGCCGATCCAACAGTATGTTTATGGCCGACACGGTAACAGTCAGAATTTTCAACCACGTGCTTTCCCCAATCCAAGCTTGTACCAATATCATTTAATGGTGAGCGATCAAGAAATGCATCGGCAGCAAATGATGCAGCGGAGCCAGTTCATGCGCCAGAATGGCTTTTATTAATACAATATTGACACAGCGTCGTGCTCTGAGTTTAACTTTTGATTAAACTTAAATCGTTCGAACTTGAAGTTGGTTTTAATAATATTAATATTATTAAATGATAAATTCCTATTCTCCTTCATGTTTAGACTATATATTGCGTATGCGCCTCGTTACTTTGAGTATATTTTGACTTAGGGAAAAAAAGGGGGATTAAAAGCCGTTTAATATCCGTTAAATTTAAGTTTTTGAATTTAAATTTAAACTTGCGAAGCTGAAATAAGTTTGAATGATTGAAAATCATCGGAATTAAGTTTCTGAAGGAATCAGACACACAAAAACCAATCGTATCGAGTGGCAATATCACATCTCAGACTTAGGAAAAATCATGATTTTTGTCTAATTTTTACATGATAGTCAAGTTCAAAAAAACATGTAAGATTATTATTAAACTTATTTTTTTTTTATTGTTTTCATCATTTCCCAACTACTGAAGCATGAATACATTAATATTACAACTTATTTCAATGTTCCTAAAAAGATATGCTAAACCCATCTCAAAATTTGGGCAAAACGTGACATCACGTTTCGCCGAAACATTTGTTCATACATTACATACATTACATACATTACATACATTACATACATTACATACATTACATACATCACATAGATTACATACATACATACAAGAATACATACATACATACATAAATACATACATACATACATACACACACATACAAGTAGTTGATAACCTAAAAGGTGTCAAGAATTTAATCAAATTCTCGCCACCTTCTAGGTTGGTGCAGCAAATCCAATAAAACGACAAAATCAATACAAAGAAACAAAAGCAGACAAATAGCCTTCTATAAAAAAGGAGACAGCACAACAAGAGAAAAATGTATGTATCTTAAAAAGAAAATTTTCATCCATCTTATACAGAATGGATACTCGCAAGAAGCAGAAAGCAGAATACATTAAAGAAAGAAGAAAACAGAAATATACGTGTGTTTGTGGTAAGGCAATAGGAATATATAGCAAATACACGCACGAAAAATCAGATTTTCATATAAACTTTTTCGCAGAGAAAGAAGAGGTTATGATAGGTGGTTACCCAGTCGTTCGCATAACTCGTAGGCATGATGATATTGAAAGATATTATAAAAATCACTCATGATTTGTTATATCACGACAACAAGTTGTCGTTTATACAAAAATAAAATGTAAAACCATTTAAAGAAATAAATATTATTACTTATAATATACAATGAGTGAATTAACAATTCTACAACAAGCAGACAAGGAGATGAAAGAAATATATAATTCTTATTTTCCAGAAGCGAAGGCTGATGACTTATCTATTAAAATATTTACAAAACAAGAAATGAATAATAGATATGTTAAAGCATATAAATTCTGGAAAGAACGAGCGGATATTATCAAAAACAAATCAAAAAAAGATATGAAAGACTTATATAAATTGAAAATATGTTCTGAGGCTATTGAACAATTAAATAAAAGAACTCCATTCAAAAAATTTATAAAATTAAATTCTGAATACTGGAAATTTCGTGAAAAATATACTATTATAGATGTTGAAGAAATCTCTGGCAGACTTCTGTTAAGTGGCGCACCAAAATAAATAATTAATTTCTAATTTTAAAATGTAAAACTATTTAAAGAAATAAATATTATTACTTATAATATAGATATGGGAAGACACAGAAATATCTCACACCAGAGGACAAACGAAAGGCTAACAATGAAAAAGCAACTGCTTATTATTATAAGCACCGCGAAGAAGTAAATATAAGAAGAACGGAAAAACTGAAAGAACGAAACAGGAAACTTAAAGAGTATGAAGAAATGAAAGCAAGAGAGAAATCCTAAGGGTTGAAAATACTTTTTTCCATAAATATAAAATAATTCTATTTAAAAGTAAGATTTTTTATATATATAATATCGGTAAAACAATTTAATTTATTTTATTATTTTTATATCCACACTAATATAAAAGTAAAATATGCCACCACCTTTACCACCCAGACCAACGAAGGAAAATGTAGAACTAGCGAAGGTAAGGGCGAACGTAAGGGAAACTAAGACACAGGAAGCGAAGAAGCGAGAGGTAAAACTTGTTGAACTAAGACCAATAAGAAATAGAGGTATAAATGGCTTTACGTACCCTTACAAAAATCTTGATATTAACTTTTGTGATATGGATGCGATTGAAATAACAATTATGAGAGCAGTCAGAGATGTTAGAACTAGAGGTATGACAAACGAGGCGAGTATTCACGTTAAGTTTGCTTATATAACGGATGTTGATTATAGTAAGTTTTATAAATGGAAAACTTTCAATGCCGTTAAGTTAAAAGACATTGATGAACTGTTTCGTGATATATATCGATATTATGAACAAAATCTTGAATTCAGTGCTCGCGGATATGAACGAATTATTCAATACATAAATATTCAAATTATCCAAGAAGACGGAGGAGGTTGTAGTTCTTCAGGTAAGGACTTGA
Organism: Paulinella micropora; assembly: GCA_019918135.1. Taxonomy (NCBI): domain Eukaryota; phylum Cercozoa; class Imbricatea; order Euglyphida; family Paulinellidae; genus Paulinella; species Paulinella micropora. The sequence continues at coordinate 8,060 of WBZZ01002458.1, read as the reverse complement.
AAAATAAAACGGCTGAAGGAATTCATAATAATCCAAGGAGTAAGGATAATAATTGTTTCTTCTATGTTGTTAAGGATATATTAAATCTACCTTTGAAAGGAAAATCAAAACTCAATAAAAAAGTATGTAATGATATTAGACAATAATTCAAACTTGAGCCTAATACTCCGACACCTTTATCAGTCGGATTTGAAATCTTAAAAAAATATTGTATTGAAGGTAAGTATTTTGAATTAACTGATGCAACAAGCAAACAGACATTCAAAAACTTTGAAGACCCTTTAATTACTGCAGATGTGCTTTGTTATCTACTCAAAGGACATTATATAAGTTTCATAAAAAGAAACAAAAATAAGTGTCCAGATTGTTATAAGGAATATTACAATAATCATAAATGTAATAATAAAAGAATTTCTTATGTAAGAGCGAAACTAAGAAAGAAAGAAAATCAAGTGACGTCTTTATTAACTACTTTTGAAGAGGTTAAGAATAATAATCAAGATGAGGTATTTCATTACGACTTAGAGACTTTTACAAATGAATACGAATTACACACACCATATATAGCAGGCTATACTATTTCGGATATCGGCTTTAAATATGTAGCATGCGAAGAATGTATTCCTAAATTACTTGATATGATTTTTGAATATGCGGATGATTTATCAAAAAGGAAACCAAAAGCGAAATTATATGTTAATGCTTTTAACGGGAGTAAGTTTGACCACTACTACTTACAAAAAGAATTTATTAAGAGAAGAATAAAAAATGCGACCTTATGAATAATGGTGCTATTATCTCATTAGAATATAAAAATATAAAATTATGGGATTTATGTAAGCATACTGAGGGAAGTCTAAAAAATAACCTTGAATCACTGGGATGTAATGTGTTAAAAGGAGACTTTGACCACGACAATGCGAAACGATTGGAAGAGATGGACGACAAAATAAAAAAGGAATGTCTAAAATACTTAGAAAAAGATGTTATGGGATTAAAGGAACTATACGACACACTAAACAATCAAATATATAAAGATCATAAAACTAACTTAACTGCTTATATATCTACTTCGTCTCTTACTTGGAATTTATGGGAAAAGAAGATAGATTGTAAATATGTTATTCAACTACCAAATTTAAAACAAGAAAAAGATTTTAGAAAGGCTGTATATGGTGCTAGAACTTATCCAAGCAAAAGACGATTTATTTCAGAGCAATATGAAAAATACATAAATGGTGAGATCGGTTTTGATGAGGTTGTAGATTATCTTATTGATGCGGATGTTATAAGTCTTCATCCAACGGCGATGCTTGAATTATTTATGACTGGAGAAATAAAGGAATGTGAAGGAGAAAGGAAAGGGAAAATGGGTATGTATAATGTTGATTACATATCTCCAAAAAACTATTACACCCGCGAGTGCCTTTTCGCGATAGTAAAGGATGCTTTAAGTGGGAATTAAGAGATATGAAAGACCAATGGCTTACTTCTGTAGATATTGAAGATATGATTGAACTTGGATACCAAGTCAAAATCAATCGGTGATATTATACAGAAGAAACAGAACCAGTATTCAAAGATTACATATTAGAGTTATTTAAACGAAAACAAAATTCAAAGAAAGGCACACCGCAGTATTTATTAGCTAAATTATTTATGAATGCTTTATATGGAAAGACAATTCAAAGACCGATTAATTCTGTAAGCAAATACATACAAAAAATCGCGAATATTGGAAATTCTGGGCTAAACACGTAATAACTGATATTGAAAAGTTTGAAGAGGCTAATGGTGAATTATGGTTAATCACTGGTATTCCCAGAGATGAGCAAGAAAAAGAAGAAAGAATCGCAAAGCCCACTCAATACGGAGCATTTATCCTAGCATACAGCAGACGAATTATGTATAAGTATATAATTGAAGCCAACCCAGACAACGACCCTGACAGAGATTATTATTATAAAGATACAGACAGCATTCAAAGCCATGTAAGAAACATTGAACAGATAAAGAGATTTAGAGATAAAACAATCTGCGGAATGGATAATGACCTTGGAACTGATTGTAAAATAATAAGGGGAATATGGGTAGCACCAAAATTGTATATGCTGGAATACATAAAGAAAGGAGATGAGCGAGATAAAAGTCATTTCCACTTGAGGGGGAAAGGATTGGATTTGAAAAAATTAAATCCAACCGCTTATGAATTAATGGATAAGGGCGAAAGTTTAACTAATACCAGAGACTTTATAATGAAGAAAATACATACTAGCAGAAACAGCAAACAACAACATATTGAACACTTTAGCATACAACACCAAAATAATGTCGTAAAAGTAGTTAATAAAACAAGATGGTGCGGACGTGAGTTTATCAACGAAAATGATAGTATTCCACACGGCTTCACAACCGCTCTTAAAATTTGATAATAAACAATTAATTAATTTTTTTCCATAAATTTTTTTACCAGTCTATATAGACTGATGACTACCCTCACTAGACTATGTGAAAAATTTGGAAAACTTTCAATTGAGAAGAATAAGGAATTCTTCAGTAAGAGATGTTCAACAGATAATTGATGAAGAAATTAAGGCAATTGAAAAAAGTAGAGAAGGAAAGCCAAAGGATGCTTTTCCGTTTGGTAAATATCGCGGGAAGAAGGTCTCAGACATTGCTTTAATCGATAAGCCATATCTTGAATGGGTTATGAAACAGCCGTGGTTTGAAAAATTTACAGACATTAAAATTATTTTGCAAAAAGATTTTTTTAAAATCTTTGTATAAGATGACTGACCTGAACACCAAACAGGACTACTTAAATGAAATTGAAAAATGGAACATTGATGTTTCTATTAAAAAGCCAACAATTAAATGGACTAAACCTAACATTGTTTCTTTCTATGAGCAATACAAACCCCATGATACAGCGGATAATGTAGAAGTCATTCTTCCTTCAACTTCTACATTACAAAATGTGATTGACAAAGAAGAGAGCACTCCTTTTACAGGGACTGATTTAAAAGAGACTGGAATTACCGAAATAAAAGCGAATGTGGATTAAGAAATAGAAGCAAAGAAAGCACCTTGTAAAGAGTGTAAGAAAAAAAATGAGTTATCAGTTTCAATCGACGACGATAGATTTTGCGATGTGGCATGTGTGCTTTCATTTCTAGAAAAAATGAAGAAATGAATGAAGTTAGAAAAAATAATTTTATCAAGTATTTTAAAAAGGCACTTGTTATTTAAGAAATCTTAGTTTTATTTGTTTTTTCGCTTTCACGGGTCTTCTAACCAAGTAAACGCATACTGAATACTTATAGTCTGATTTGTAGTAGCCTGTGCTGTTATAGTTAGCCTTTCGCTTGGCAACATATCATCTAAATCATAATCAATAAAATCTATGCTTTGTGCATCATTCGTATTAACAAATACAACGGCAATAGTATTTCCACCAGCAATAGTTGCGGTAGTATCAAACGAAACCAAACTAGTATTAGTATTGTGCTCAGCATAGACAACACCAGTAAGGGTAGCATTTTTTATTACTTTAATGATTACACAAGATTTACCATCTGTATTTAAGACATTTAGCCGTCTAGGATACACTATACTATAATTAGCAATAGTGCTTCCAATAATATTAACATTATTCCTCATAGTGAAAGCATGAGTTGCTACATTCGTCGTATTTGCTGTTCTTTCATAAATAAATGGAATACCTCTTATGATTTCAGTTCCTTCTGAATGAAACACCCAACACTGGCAATTCTAAGGTTTTGGATTTGTGGATTAGCACCAACGGATAACGAGCCAAGAATGGTAAAGTAGTATTATTAAGAGATGTAGCAGTTTTGCTGTTAGCATATCGTATAGCATGGACTAGTTGAAATAGCCCCGTGTTTGGATTTTCAATATAAAATGATATTTGACCGAAACCTAAGTATTGATATTTAATCTGAAATACATTACCCTTACTGAAATCAATGGCTGGTAAGTAATCTGTTCCATCTGCTTTATCTACATTCCATTGACTTTGTTTAACCTCGGTAATGACAGTGGCGTTGTTTAATTGGTATATTTTCATTACACCATTTTCTCTTGAGAAGAAAAATCCGTCCGTTAAGAAGGAATCACCAATACCTACATAAGATGAATATCCGCCTGCTTCACTTGTATTCCACAAAGCAGTAAATCTGACACATACACCCATACCAGCACGATATTTAATTTTCTTTTTTGTTTCAATGAATAATCTTGAACCTCCAACTGCCTGTGTTGTTAGATATGCCATAGCACTCTTTTGCTCTAATGTAGCATTAGTAGTGCTTGTGTTTCACTTAGAGGTATTTACATTATACATAAATATTTCTTGTATAATCGGTGTGTATTGTGATGTTGCTAATTCGCCAAATGCTGTTTTTTCAACATCAGTCTCAAGAAACCCATCATGCCCGACTTTGACATTTACAAACTTTCCGTCGGGATTTTGTGCGACCAAATTTCTCTGGTGGACATTGTAGGTCTATATTATCAAAAAAATAAATTAACTATCAAAATTAATAATTACCTCTTAACTAATTGTAATCATATTTGCCTTAACCTGAACCCCCCGCTGAGTGATTGCCACAGTGTAATGGTTGTAGGCAGCAGTCGCAGTGGTCGCAATAAACTCCTATCGTCGCTGAGTATCAAGGCTTAAACCACTGATTTCATTTTGATCCTTGCTCCATAGCGGGCGGGTATTATCCCAAGTATCAACCCAGAACCAGTTACTTGTATTTATACACATCGTTATTCAACAAGGCAGAACCCTCAATCTTTGGCTTCAGGTACATATAGTCTTTTTCAGTTGCACAGTCAATGTTGAAATCTTGCTGGCGGGCGCCGTCTAGAGTAGTGTAAAAATTGGTAACCTTAACGGCGGAACGGTTATCGTTGTCATAAGCTGTGTTCTTCCTTTCTTCGGTGTTAAAAACAGAGTGATAAATCTTCTTCAAACGGCAACCGTGGCCTCTGTCAAATCGCATAATAATATTTTGGGATGAGCTTGAGGGTGTGGTATTCTTGTAAGCATATGGATAATCAATATTGAAGCTCATACCTTCGGGGCTAGCAATCTTCTGTTGAATTGATTGAATAACATCGGGGTTCGTTTCAACCGCAAGAAACAAGGCAAGATTGGTGACATCAGCAGATACAGCCATAGGCATGGTAGCATTTAGTGTGGCAAGATAAGCAGTGCTAATACAAGTAGCAGCACCATTCGTCACCGTATAACCGGTTCTGTCAGTAGCACCCCACACAATCCGCATAGTCAAAATTTCTGGAAACATAATAGTCTTATCAAGTGCGAAAATAGTGTTAATAATCATACCCAAAGGAATTTTAACATTAATGGCCAAAGCGGCATTCGCTCCACTTCCCACAAGATGCTTCGCCTCGTTGTAATTAACATTTACGGCGGTAGTGCTCCAACTCCAGTCGTTAGAGCAGCATCATCATGACGCGAGCAGAAATCACTGGCACGCAATAGACCCTGAGTAGAGGCAGCAACATCGTTATTAGCATCAGCCGCCGCACGAAAGGCTGTTCTAGCTGCTTCAACAGCACTAATGTTAATCAATCCGTTAGTATTACACTTTTGGAGCATACAACCATATCCACTAGCATCCCGTGGTTAGGAAGGTCTAGGAAAATCCTTCAAGCTCATTTCTGGTTTCCACAGCATCTTAGTTACCATTCTGAGATGGTTAAGGTCGCACAGATGAACACCGCTACGGGTCTGAAGTTGTATCTGGCTAATTTGTGAAAGGCAGTCCATAAAAATTCTAGTATAAGTGTTGGCAGGAGCCGCTCTCATAGTATAAGTAAAACTCAAATAAGACCTAGCGAGATTAAAAGGTCGGCTAATAAAGTCAAAACTTCGTTCTTGTCCGCCAGCAGTGGTGACTTCAAATGTTCCAGAACCCTCACGAGGGGCGAGCTTATTCAAACGATAAGAAGCACTGATGTAGTCAGTTTTAGAAAAGTCCAATTCGCCTCCGTGTTGTGTGGGCATTTTGTTTTAAGGTTTTTTTTGGAAGTTGTGAAAATTAACTAATTCACCAGAATATATTTATAGAAAAAAATAAATAATTCTAAAATTAAAATTAATTACCTAGATTTTAACAAATTGAAAAATGATGTAAGTAAATTAAAATAATTCGTTTCCCTGTAAATTAATAATGTCATAACAATACCTAACCCATTAAGATTTATAGCTTGATCGTCTTCGTCTGTAAAATAAAACCTATATACATTATTTGAACTGGTTGATAATTTCTTACCATACTCAGACCCACTTCTGTCGTATATAATGTCTCCAAATGGAATTTCATTCGCCGTGTATATCTCCTGTAATACGTGGTTATCACCCTCCCCCACCATATCGCTTTGTAGATACAATGTTTTTTCGCCCGTCAATATTATGACATTCTGCGACCTTAGGTTATATTGACGAAAAAGGCTGTTGAATTTCTATCAAACCCCATAACCTCGTGAATACGAGTTTCGCCGTCAAATATGAACCTCGGTTGAATGCCGACAGATACACTGAAAGTTAATTTGCAGTCTTCAGGGTCCGTGTTTGTGTTGTTGCTCGTTATTGCGTATGTGTAATGGTTGGGGCTGTCTGCGGTTAGCACCTCGGCCAGTTTATTTTTTAAGTTGTTCATTGTGTAGTTTCCTTCAGGTATCGTAATCAAAGCCTCATATCCATCTTCGGATAATGTAAAAGTATTATATAGCAAAGCCACAGAGTAATACGACTTCGGCACATAGATATGAGGAATTTTACAATGTGTGGGATTGTCTAGTGATTTTAAGTTTAATTCATATGTAAAGTCTGAGTCTGTGTCAGTTACCCTATTTTTGCTGTTGATATAGTAAATACCAGTCGCACGACCGCCTTTATACTCCATGATATTTAGAATTGCGCTTCTATCTGGCTAATCGCCAGATTTCTCGCTATGTTCTAAACATCGTTTTTTCTTTTTCAAAAAAATAAATCGGTTTTCGATGTTTATCAACAAACGAGAATGAGCGAAGCGAATGAGAGTGAAGTTGATAAATATCATTGAGATAAAAGTGTAAAATCCATACCCATTCTGTGCTTTTAATTTTTCCGCTTCTTCTTCTTTTAAGTCTGTGAAACCCGAACTAAACTTAAACCTGTTTCCTTTCGCCCGCTCCATTAAAAACCTCATACTATGCCAACCGCACGTGTCTGAGGTGTTTGATTGTTGTTTTACTTGATTAACCTTTATTAACAAATAACTATCGGGATGGCTTTTATCTATTAGCCGTTTCATTTGTTGTTGAAAGTCTTCTGTTGGTTCGTAAAGTGCTAATGGGTCATAGACTTCAACACTCCTGTCTTTATCTAGACTTACCCATACGGCGATCCAATGAGACCCCGCTTGTTTGTGATTGTCCGAATTCATAATAAATCCATATCGCTTTCTGCTTCCGGGCTTCAACTTGTAGATTTCATCACTGGCTATCGCTCCGAGATACCATCCATATTTTTTCATTATTTCATCTATTTCATTAGTCATTAAACCGCGACCCTCACCATCCTGCTCTGGCTCTGGTTGCTCTGGCTCTGGTTGCTGTGGCTCAGGCTGTGGCTCAGGCAGTGGCTCTGGTTGTGGTTGTGAGGGGGCAAGCCCCTCCAAATCGCGCTTCGCTCTTCTGGTTGCTGTGGCTCCGGTTGCTGTGGCTCTGGTTGTTGCTGACCGAAGGTCGCATGCTGACCGAAGGTCGCATGCTGACCGAAGGTCGCATCTTCAACTACGTTGGAGTCTTCAACTTCGTTGGAGTGTGGCTCTGGTTGCTGTTGCTCATTTCTATATTTATTTATAAGAACATTAACATAATCTTTTTTTCTCATTGAATGAACCCATTCTTTTCGTTGATAAATACTTTTTAATGTTTTCTACGGAAAACACTTTATTAATCAAATCTTCTAAACCAGTTCCCGTTTGTAATCCCAAATATTCTGCGAGTTTCTTTTTTAC
>WBZZ01002457.1:20000-54864 GCA_019918135.1 Paulinella micropora | reverse complement strand
TCCTCTTGGCAGTGTCTGAATGGTCCACGCTGTGTAATCCTTGTCTCTGGGAGTAATTGTATCATCCCATGTCTCGAGACTTTTTGCGTCTTTATATACTGGCAGATAATGTCTTGCCTTTGGATCCTCAACCGGGTCCATACTTCTCCAAAACTGGAGTATCGGTTGTACTATTTTTGCGGCTGATGATATTTTGAGTGTCCGTGTGACACGCATCTGTCGTGCGACCGCCACGACCCGCATCAAGTATAAGTCTGAGAGAGTGTCATCAGCGGCATGTGGTTCCGCTGGTCTCATCAGATAGAAAGCATCTTTCACCCATGCGATGGTTGCTATCGCATCGCCTTCCTTCCATCGCTCATGGACAATCTGAACGTTGCCCGCGTTTGGGTCAGTGTCCGTTCCCTCCTCCTCCTGGTGGACGTCCTTTGATCCCATCGACCTCATCGCCTTCCTCGGTTGGTCGTTGATAAGATCATTCCGCGCTCTCCTTAGCTGCGCCTCTGTGATCTTCTCCTTCTTTCCGCTATGCTCTCGCGGAGACTTGGACAGAGTCCCCACCGCGCTTATGCGGTCAGTCTTCTCCTTACTGTCCACCTCACTCTCCTCCTTCTCAGCTATCGGTGCCCGATAAGCATCGTCTTGGTCTATGTCAGCCTCCTTGTGGATGGGCGGCACCTCTTTGAAATCATCTTTCATCCGTTTTAACGCCTCCTCAACGGATTCATCTTCCAATAAGAAGGCATCATACTTAATCAGCCTTCTTACATTCACAATTTGCACCTTCCCTCTACCCCTGATATTGTATTTCAGAGGTCCCGTCTGATCCATAATCTGATAAGGTCCTTTCCAGTGAGTGAACAGCTTAGAGCAGACTCCTTTCGGGACCTGAGGATGATACAAAAGTACAATATCCCCGACCTGGAATTTGATCTGATCCAAGTGCGCTTGTCGCACCCCTTCAGCATCAGTCTTTCGGCGCTCCGCCTCTCTATGCGCCCTGACTATTTGTTCCGCCTCCATCTTCACTCTAAGTCTCATCCCAAACAACTCATCCGCATCCGCCCAAGTGTCTTTTGGGTGAAGGAGCGAAGTCGGGATATCAGGCTCACGCCCATATACTAACTGATATGGCGAGATTGAGCTCTTCGAGCCTCCTAACGCCGTAGAGGGTAGACAGTTCATTGCAAACGCAAATGATAGTGCTGCCTCGACCCATGCTCTTTGATTCTCCTTCTTCGTGCAATACATCTTTAGTGAGGCTTTGAGGGGTCTGTGTACCCGCTCGATTTTCCCATTTGCTCGCGGGTTATAGGCAGTAACATATTGCCATTTCATCCCGTAATACTTAGATAGGTTGTCGATGACCTCGTTATTAAAGTCCGAGCCTCGATCAGAACATATCTTTCTTGGTACTCCGATCTGTGAGATGATCCTATCGATCAGCGCCTCGGCCGTCGTCTTGCCGGTAACGTCTTTGACAGGGATGATCCACACATAGTTGGTGGCTCTGTCAATAGCAGTGAGGAGGTATTTGTAACCATCCTTCGATTCTGGGAAAGGTCCCACATGATCAATGTGTATAAACTCAAACATCCCCGCATGAAGAGGAAATTCGCCAATCAGGCCGAAATTTGCCTTCAGGTGTTTTGTTTATCTTGCACGGGATGCATGCATCCACCGCCTGATCTATCTCCTCCTTCATCTTCTTCCACCAGAATCGCCTCGCTACGAACATATGAGTTCGTTGTCGACCCGGATGCGCCAAAAGTGGGCAATTGTGGGCTGCGACAAATATAAATCGTCTCAGACTCTCCGGTACCCAAAGGGTCCATTTGTCCGGCTGTGACGCATAGCAACCGTGAAGGCCCTTGTACCACAGTAGACCATCTCTCCATCCCATCTCCTTCATCTGATCTTTGATCGCTTTCGTCATCTTCAGCTCATCCGGGTTCTGATATAACTGTATGAGTTCCTTAAACTCCGGATCTTGAGCCTGTTGTTGCCTCCATGCGGTAGGCGAGGCTATATGGATAGTACCATCTTCTAGCCGTATCCCGATTCTTTCCGGGTCATCGTCTAGGTCACTTCTCCGCTCTTGAGGAGGCTCCGCATAAACATCCTGCGTCTCCTCTTCCTCTCTTATGTTCGCCTTCGCATTCTCATATACCTCATAGGACCACTCAGCGTCCTCCTGGGTATGTAGCTCACAACATATTCCGTGATCCGGGCCTTGTGGACTGTACCGTAGGCCTGTGCGGTCATATCGGACTCCACTCGCCATCTCCATCGCCTCAATATGGCTGACGTCATACACCTTGTCAATGGACAAGTCTTCCATCTCCACCGTGGACACCAACGCCGATACTTCTGAGTTAAACTCTAGCCTAGAGAGGCTATCAGCGACCACATTTCGCTTTCCCGGTAGATGGATCATTGTAAAGTCGAAACAAAACAAGAACGCTTGCCACCGCGCCAGCCGTCCAGTCTGTTCATAATTCATCAACCATAACAGGTTATGATAATCAGTTCTGACAGTAAATTGAGGTCCTCCCCACAAATACTCTTTGAGCCTCTTGAGGGCCCACACCACCGCCAACGCCTCTCTTTGCCTTGCGCAATAGTTTCCTTCCGCCGCACACAACTTCCTACTAATAAACATGATTGGGCGTAATTTCTTCTCCTCATCCTCTTGTTGTAATACAGCCCCAATTGCAAACTTAGATGCGTCTGTATCGACTACGAATTGTTTCGTAAAGTCGGGCATCGTTAACACCAGTCCACCGTCTTTCGGGTCTTTATAAATAAGATCTTTGAGGGCATGAAACGCTTGCAAAGCCTCTTCGCCCCACTTCTCAAAGTCTCCAAAATCTATCATTTTCTCCAACTTAGCCCGTGTTGCACCCCAATCGGGTATAAACTGGCTATAGTATTGCGCCATCGCAAGGAATGAGTGCAATTCAGTGCGGTTCTTTGGTATCGGTCGATTCATAATCTCCTCCCTCTTCTCTTTGGATATCGAGACTCGATTATGGGAGATCTCGTACCCTAAGTATGTCACACTCGTCTTGGCAAGTTGACACTTCTTTAGATTGCACTTCAGGCCAAAAGCTCTGATGCGCCTGAATATATCGGACAAATGATCGATATGCTCCTCCATTGTGTTAGAGTATACGATAATGTCATCGATATAGCAAAATGCCTGTTCTCCCGCCTTCTGTCCCCGCCTTCTCACAAAGCCTCCGTCAGACAAATCATCGTACTGACTGCTCAACATCTTCTGCATCGCCTTCTGGAAAAGTCCTGGGGCTTGCTTGAGGCCCATCGGAAGCACTTTCGATTGGTATATTTCCATACCCACCACAAACGCCGTCAGCCATCTGGACTTTTCCTCCAGTGGTATCTGCCAGAAGCCATTCTTAAGGTCAATGACCGAATAGAATTTTGCATTCCGCAGTACTCTCCTTCCTTATTCTAATGTCGGGAGAGGATTTCTCTCTTCCTCCAGCACCTTGTTAACACGAGCATAGTCAACTGTCAGGCGCCATTCTCCTCCTGGCTTCGGCACTATTCTCGGTTGTGAGACTATTGGAGATGTTGATCTCTCAATAAAGTCCTCATTGAGCAGCTGTCTTGCTAGCTCCTCCGCTATCTTCGTCTCATGTATACTCAAATTCGCCCTTCGTGGTGCCGGTGACGGCTCCGCACCCGGTATTTTGTAAATAACCGCAGTGAAATCTTCAGGCTTGACACCACCTGCATGTGGAGGGTCAAAAATTTCCTTGTTCGCCTCTAATTTGGCTTTTAAAAGCTCCTTCTCCTTCTCCGTGCCTACTCCTTCTTCCAATATTTTCCGCGCCGCCGCTTGAAAATCTTCATCAGACATCTGCTTATGTTGCTTGAGGGGTTCTCTGTCCTCCTCCAAGCCTAAGTCCTCGTCCGCGACATCATCTAGGCCCTTCTTTTCATACGTGACCGTGTCCGGCTCATCATCTTTACCGAGCTCCACCAGCATGTCAATGAGTCTCGCGTATTGCAAATGAGCTTTACGGGTGTAAAAATCATCAAAGCATGTGAATGCTTGCGGTATCAATTTCAACTTGTCGAGGTCTCTGAGCTTCCGCTTGTATGCACTGCTCTGCTCACGAGTTCCCATACGACAAGCCACCACTAGCTGTTGCTTGCGAGAGGGTACCGGTATAGGATGATCAATAAGCCGGTCCCTTATTTCCTGCGCCCATATCGCCTTCTCATTATATGGCAAGATAATAGTATACGGCTTATTATTTTCGAATAAAGTCCGTAAGCATTTCTTCACTTCAGTTAGTGAACGCGGCCACGTCGGCTCGTCACCCCAGAAATCAGTAATAAAACTTTTAATAGTTTCTGGTGGAGTATCCGGGATTCGCCCCGTTCTCCTTGGTACAAACGCCTCCCTTTTTTCTTTTCCTACTTTCGCATGGAAACAGTATCCGTTAGTAATATGGACACCTGTTCCTACTCCTTCCGCGAATCTCGCCAACGACGGGCTTCTTTGTGCGACACATATAATCTCCTCCTTTCGCTTCTCGATTAAGTCATCAATAGACTTTTTGTCCCAATGGCATGTCGCAACTGTGACAGTGCACACTTGGGATTCCCAATTGTCGGTCCAGGACAGCTCATCCGGTCTTACGACATGGGGGTGAACGTACACCTCAAGTGCCTCATGTGCGATGGCCATCTTTTTGTGATCCGTCGCTAGACTCAGCTCATAAGCCTCATAAGAGTCAGTAGCGTTGAAGGGATCAATATCGTTCTTTTCTCCTCTTTTTACTCCATATATCACTCGCCGTGCGGCGCAATCAATCACAGCCCCCATCGTAGCTGATTGGTCATGCGATAGTAATATTGACCCGTGGTAACCGGGGACGACATAAAGGTCCATGCGGTATACTCGTGCGGATTTTAATTTAAAGGTCAGTGTGATGATTCCCGTGATGACCGTCCGGCTACCCACTCCCTTCAGAGTGCCAGTCGAATTTTTCATATTTCCGTCCACCCAGTCCCGGTATCGATTAAAAAACTTCCGGCCGACAATATTAATATTCGCCATCGTATCATTACCAACTTTTAATATTGTCTTCAATGTTTCACAATAAAGTTCCGTATAACACAGAGCATCGGGCCTGTGTATATTGGCTGCGAGAACAAGAACTTTACGTTCCAAATTTTGGAGTCTTGTCTCTAAGTTTTTCAACTCCTCCTTCTTCTCCTCCTGCTTCACCTCATTAACATTTTTATTATTCTGCGGTACTGGTGCGTTTACTATGTGAGCGACATTGTCTTGTGGTACTTGAGTACACACATTGTCTTTTTGCTCGCCACCCGCCGCGACCGTAGACATTGAGTCTGTTCGTGGTTGTTTGCTTGGCCGAGGCGATACGTCTGCCATTGGCATCCTCGCCTCCATCGCAAGTCTCGCCTTCCTATTTGCATCAGTTATCATTGGTAACCGTGCTGTATGAACGGGTATGAGACTACCTTGGGGCTGCAGTTTCTGTGTACCCACATCTTGTATTCAGATTGAGGAAGCGTTGGCCCATTCTGCACAACAGCATTAGAAAGCACTGTGACTTTAGGGTTAAACTTCACAGTCTTCTCCTTCCTCTCTTCTTCCCCCTCCAGTCATTCCACCACCTCGAAACGATTACCTTGAGTAGTGTCCGGGTAGGATGACGTATCGGTCTCCGAGGCAGTGTTGTAGGCCTGAGCTCGACCGAAATTCGGGTTGGAGCTTGCCCATGAGCCTCCTCCTCCTCTGGGTGGGGGGGCTGGAGCTCGAACAGCTCTCCCTCCATAAGGGGTATATCCCCGACCTCCTCCTCTTCCTCTCTGAGGGGTTCCTTGCCACCTCGAGGCTCCTCTCCATGTTCCTCCTCCTCGTCCTCCTCCTGCTCCTCCTCCTCGTCCTCCTGCTCCTGCTCCTCCTCCTCGTCCTCTTTGAGAGGCCTTTAAGTTCTTTTGTCTCTCCCTTTCCTCCTTCTTCTCCTTCATCCTCTTCATGTAGGTAATGATTGCCTCTCGTAACTCCTTATCATCACACATATTGGCATACCAACCTTCGTTCGCAGCGGCAATCTCAAGCATGTTGAAAAGGCCCGGTTCCTTGCCTTCCGTCCTGCTCAGAAAATTTGCCCTTGCTGTTGGGTTCTGCTTATCATGATTGAAAGAGCAGTCTCTGTTCTCCATCTGTGCCTTACACTGCAAGCCCGCGAACCACCTCCAACATGTGGTCTTCAGGTCTGGCTCTCTCTGTCTCTTCCAACCGGCAACTCTGTTTGTGTACGTGGCTTGTGCGCCAACAGGAACACCGCCTGCCTGTGCCGTATGTGCCTCCGTAAGCGAGTCCATGTTTGAGTATGCACTCATCACTTCTTGAAACAGTGCTGACGGAGCAACGCTTTGAACCGTATTTTCGAACACGTGTGTCTCGAGGAAGTTCTTGGACTTCACTGAGCTAAACATCGAGCATTGTTGTATGAGCTGAGTAAGCTTACTCGGGTTAACTGTGTGTAACGCCGAGAAGAAATAGAGGATGATCGACTTGCGGCCATAGAATAGCCCATAGGAGGAAACTACCTCCGTAGGGGTCGCCGCCAAGCCAACAGCACTCCTCAAACGCATCGCCACTGTCTCAAAGATTTGAAATCCTATGAGAGTACCAGTGCAGAGATGCTGGTATCCATGAGATTGAAAATATGAAATGAGTGTGGCCACCGCCAGTTCACACTGAGCGTCTAGGCCTGTTGCATTGTTTCTCTTAATCTCCTCCTTCTTTCTCAAAAACTTGTACTGTGTCAGATCAAATCCCTCCGAGACTAGAGATTGGTCAAAAAAAGTAACAAGGGCCTCGTATTCCTGCGTTTCGTCGCAAGGAAAAGCCTTCATGCAGGCATTGATCTCTTTGAGCTTGCTCAAAAGCGAAGCATCAGAGTCTTTGTCTGAGCTCGTCTTGGCATATAGCACGAGACTTGCCACTCCTCCTTTCTTCCCCTTGAAGGCATTTATGATATTTTGTCTGTCCTTCTTCTCCGTGTTTGTGACCACCACCGTAGTTGAGCCCGGGGGTGCAGGGGCTGGTGGGGCAGGAGCTGGTGGGGTCAAATATGTCGGAGGGTGTGCCTTTGCACCACTCACTTTTGCTTTCATTCTCTCCAGTCTCATCGTCTTCTCGAACTCCTCATTCTCTTTCGCCTTCTTCTTCTCAGATATCACCAGCTTTTGAGCATGAATGATAAAGGCCACCAATTCAGAAGCAGATCTGAGAAAATTATATTTCTCCACATATTGGTCAACACCTGCTTTATTGGCGACCGGTGGTGCGTTACTAAGTGATTTAAGGACAGAATGATCCTTGGTAGGAATCCATCTCTTGCATGCCTCCTTATGCAGTAACGCACCCATCAACAGTCTGATCTTGGTCAGAACTCTGTCGGTCTTCTCTAACTCATCAATCACAGGATGAGTTTCTCCTGCTGCCTTAATGCTTTTTTCCATCTCTGCCTTCCCCTCCTCCAAGGCCTTCATTTCCATCGTAAAAAAATGAAATATGCCACTCGAGTTTTTTGAACCCAGATTGGTCTTCATTTTTGTTACATCGACTGCCTCCTGACCAGTCGCGAGGAATCTGGCCGTTGCTCTTGGGTTTGTGTACAGGAGGTAACCCTCACATCGTGGGCCGTATGAACGTTCCCAAATCAGGGTTTGAGTGTACACCCCAAAGATAGCATCGAGTAATTCAAGGTGGGTGTGTGTGTCCCCAAACTTGATATGCTGTATCTTCTTTCTCTTTTCTGGATCAGAGACCAGTTTGCCGAGGAGCTGTGCTGTGTTTGATAATAGGATATAGACATCCTTTTTAGCACGACCTTTCTCTCTTCTTTGATCCTGAGGGATCCACACATAGGTATCCTTCTCTCCCCCCATCTTGTTATCAAACTCTTCTTTAGTGAGACAGAGTCCGGTACACTGAGTGTACATGTGTCTACAGTAGTGACTATTGAGTCCGTCGGCGGCGAAACGACCCGCTGTTTCTTTGCAGGCGAAGGCCCAGCATTCGGTTTCGGTTTCCTCCCATCGCCTTCTTCGCCTTCCTATTTGCATCATTTATCATATTAGCTCTCGAAGGATGGACTAGCAAATGCTTACCTTGATGCTTTTGAGGCTGTGTGCCTTCAACTTCACGTCTAGGAGGTACGGGACTGATCGTATTCTGTTCAACAACAGCAGGCATAACCGTGACTGTCGGATTAAAAAGAACAGTTTTTGTCCCCTTCTGTCTCTTCTCCTCCCGTCATTCTAAGACTTCAATACGCTCACCTGGGTCGGTGCCAGCGTCTTGTTGGTCCCCACTCGCAGCGGCATATGCCTGCTGGGGATAGTTGGAGCTGGAACTGGAGCTAGAGCTATTCCAGTATCCGCTTCCTCTGGGAGGGCGCGTTGGGGTCCTCGTTTGGGTCCAGCCTCCACTTGGACGATAGCCCGTGTGGCCTCGACCTCCCCTTCCTCCTCCTCTTTGCGTCCCTCGGGACCCTCGAGACGATCCTCTCATTCCTCCTCCTCTTGTCGGCGCCATTGGTCGGCCCTGTTGTTGTTCTTTCGCCTCCTTCTTCTGCATCTTCTCAAGGAAGGAAATGATGGCCCCGCGGAACTCCGCATCGTCGACCATATTTGCACTCCACTTCCTCTCCTCCAACTCCTTCTTGTACATGAAGTATGTGCCCCTTCTGCTGCCTTTGAGCTCTCGCAAGAAGGTATTTCGCATCCTCACATCATCAGAGTCATGGCTGTATGGGCAGTTGCCTAAGCCAAGCTCTTGCTCCTTCTTGCACGTCATGTATGAGAAATAGCGGTAACAAGGTACCTTCTCATCTCTCCCTCTCTTCAGACCTGCCACCCGAGTTGCATGTGCTGCTTGGGCACCTACAACCCCCTGTGTCGTGCTACTGGAGAGTGACTCAGTGGCAGTGTCCAATTCGGAACACGCGTCGAGCACCTCCTTGAACGGGTCGTCCGGCTGAGTAGCCGCAACAGTCTTCTCGTATATATTGGTTTCCAAAAAGCCCCCCTTCTTCACCGCCTTGAAGGACGGACATGATTGTATGAGCCGTGCGAGCTTGCTCGGGTGTCTGGCACACAAAGCGCTCAAGAAGTACAGAATGATGGACTTCCGGCTATAAAAGAGCCCGTACTTGGCGCTGACCTCCGTGAGGATCGCCGCCAACCTTGTGCTATCGCCTAACCCTGTGTTCATCTCTTGAAAAATTTCGAACCCAATCAAAGTACCAGTGCACAGGTGCTGATACCCATGAGTTTTAAAATATTGCAAGAGGACGGCAACTGGCACCGTGCATTGCAGGTCTGTGGTGGTCTTTCTAGCCGCACTCCCGTTCGCAACGTTTTGTATGCCGCTACATCAAACCCTTGTGTAAGGATTGATGGGTCCAACAAGGTGGACAACGCCTCATACTCTTGTGTTTCGTCCGTTGGATGCTGCTTCATACAAGCATCTATCCTTCGGAGCTTGTCACGAAGGCCAGCATCCGTATCCTTCTGACTCGCTGTCTCTGCATACAGCGTAAGAGCAGTTGGATCGGAATCGGTATATTTTTGGAAGGCCTGCATGATAGCCTGTCTGTCCTTCTTCGTTATTGTTGACAATGACAGTGGTAGGCGCTGAGCCAGTCGTAGAGGCGGGAGGGGCTGCATGGGTTGGCGAGGCGAAACTAGGGGGAGACAGAAAAGTTCCAGAGGAAAGTGCCTGCCTTGTTGCAGTCGCCCTAGCCAATGCAATTTGTGCCTCCTTTCTTTTTCTGTTGCTATATCCCTGATGTGCAGGTCTTGAGCATGATGAAAGAATGACATGAGCTCGGCTGCCTTCCGAAGAAGCAGAGTTTTCTCCGCCATCTCCTTCTCTGTTGCTTTGTTAGTAGCAGGGAGTGCCTGCTTCGGCTCCAAGATCGTATGATCCTTCGTCTGAGCCCACCTCTTCCATGCATCGTCCTTTTGAAAGGCCACATGCAGCTATTTCAGCTTCGTCACCCCTCCGACTTCCCCTTCTATTTCCTGCAGGACTGGGTGAGTGTCCCTGCCAAATTTGGTTTGTTGGAGTTTGCCAAAGTCAATTAACTTGGCCTCCATAAGTTTCAAAAGCACATCCATGACATTAAGCTGCCCTCGCAGGTTCTTGCCTTTAAACTCTCTTTCTCCCTTCTTTATTCCTTCGATGTCCTGACCAGGATCAAGCAACCTGACCAGTGCTCTGGTCCTCCATGGCAGCACACTTTTCGCAGACTGGTACTCATAGAGTATAGCACACTCAAACACTCCCCAAATGAGGTTGAGTAGCTCCAGTAAAGACATTTGGTCCCCATATGAGACATGTTGCACCTGTAACTGTGCACCGTCGTCTCTGAGGAATGCTGCAAGAGGCAGAGCTTGACTCAGGATGGGGTAACAGATATCCTCCTTTCTCAAGGGATCTCCCCATCGAATCTCTGGGGGAATATATAGCCATTTACCGGCCTGCTGCTCCCCTATTTTCTTCTCAAACTCCTTCTTAGTTAGTTTGGCGTATTCGCCCACCCACTGATCTTCCTCCTCCTTCTTCTCCTTCTCCTCCTCCGTCATCATCGCTCCCTCATCTTGGACCTGGTCCATTGGATTGTCTGCTCCTCCTGTGGCAAAGGAAGGCCCTGCCAAATCCGTTTCGTCCCCTAGAGGGCCAACGAGCGTATTTACATCTTCTGGGGTTTGAGCACTCGCCCCTCCGTCATCCTCAGTCCATTCTTCAGACATGGTCGCTGGGGGAATATGAGTGGGACAGAGCTGATTCTACCCCGTATTTGCTCTGTTCGTCTCTGGGGAACGAATAGAGAGAAAAGATGAAAAGATAGTATAGAGAGAGAGTGTCTCACCTCTATGTCTTATGTGTGTGTATGTGTGTTTTTTTTTCTTTTTTTTTTGTGAGAAAGAAGTAGTCTGTACGACTTTCTCTGAAAATTTGATCTCCTTCTCCACTCCTCTTCTCTTTTGCTCTTTTTGTTGTTTTATCTGTTATGAGGTACTAGGACCTACGTACAGATAGTGTCAAAGAGGCGAGAACCACTCCTTGAGAAGTCGACTTGTCGTCGGATAGGTGTTCAGACCTACTTTCGAAAAACAGTCAGAGATTTGCAAAAATACTCTGATGTGTGTGACTTGAGAGGCAACTAAGTGCACAGACCTGAGAGGGAGAGTACTAGGCTCGTGTCCTTCAAGTTTGTTTGTCACTGTGAGTGTTTGTTCGTACGTCTGTTGACTTATTCTGTCTCTGCCTCAAGGGAGAACAGGAGAACAGAAAAGATGTCTGGTATCTGCCTCAAGGGAGAACAGGGATAAAGGCTGTGGAGAGGGTACTGGGACACCTACTCACAAACGCCTAGACGTATTGTTTTGCAAAAGAGCTTGTGTGGGGATGTGTTGGAGTATTTGTTGGTTGAGTCTGCCTACTCAATGGAGATATGTCAGCCTAAATTTTCCTTTTGCTGTCAAAGGACAAGCCAGAAAAGAAATCAGCCGTGTGCTGGTGACTCCAATGTTAAATTCCCCGAAGATAGCTCGTTAAAAAGTTGGTAATACAACCAAACACAAATCCCCAAAGGAGAATGATGTCTCGTTATATTAGCTCAGTGAAACCGCACAAAAGAAAGCGGCAACAGACCAAGGTTAAAATAGCATTAGGTCAAATCCGGCCAAACGATATTGAAATAATGGGAAGAAACTAGGTGCACCTGACACCAAAAAAGTGTATTTTTTACCGGCTATCCGGGGGGTGATGCCTACGTAACACATACACACACTTGCACACACACTCACACTGTCTCTCTCTCTCTGTCTCTGTCTCACACACACACACACACTCACACTACTACTACTACTCTAACACTTACTACTACTACAACTACTACTCTAACCCTTACTACTACTACTACTAATACTACTATTACTTCAACTACTACTCTAACCCTTACTACTACTAATACTACTACTACTTCAACTACTACTTCAACTGCTACTTCAACTACTACAACTACTACTCTATTCCCTACTACTACTACTTCAACTACTACTACAACTACTACTCTAACACTTACTACTACTACTACTACTACTACTACTACTACTACTACTACTACTACTACTACTACTACAACTACTACTGCTAACCATTACCCCTACTACTACTACTACTACTACTACTTCAACTACAACTACTACTCTGCTGTTTGTTTAGGTTTATTCTGAGCAGGCTGGGAAACAGAGAAAGAGGAAGAGGAGGCAAGAGAGGAGGAAGAGGACCTGGAGCAAAAAGTGTCCAAGGTTATTGTTCAGACAGACCGAGCACGCCTGCATGACAACAAACACACAAGAAATAATTTCTGCAATCATTTCAAAAAAGTTGTCAGCACGCAAAGAAGCAAGCACAGCATACCTTGGCCTCATATCTTGCTTGATCTTGACGTACCTCCCGCAAAGGCCGCTTTTTGTTTCCCAGCATGTCGGCCTGAAGGCAATGAGCATCCACAAAAGCCCAGAAAAAACACAAACGAAAGAGAAAGTGAAAACACCTCAAAAACATGTGTAAATAGACATGCACAGCAAGTACAAAAGATACAACGACACAGTAACAAGACTCTGCAATTTCGACATGTCGTTAGTTCTTGCAAGAAGAGAGTTTTGGAAAAACACCACAAAATAAGGGTGACCTTTCGGGTGTTAATCGCAACCTTTTTTTGCGCGGGTGTTGGTGTTTGAGACTTATGTATGTATGTATGTATGTATGTATGCTGTATTTATGTGTGGTTGTGCATGCATTTACGTATGTAATGGATGCATGTGTGAATTTATTGATTGGTTGTTGTGGTGGTTGTGGTTATTTTGGTTGTGTGGTTGTTGTTGTTGTTGTTGTTGTTGTTGTTGTTGTTATTGTTATTGTTAGTTGTTGTTATTGTTATTGTTGTTGTTGTTGTTGTTGTTGTTGTTGTTGTTGTTGTTGTTGTTGTTATTGTTGTTGACGATGATGATGATGATGATGATGCACCACAACCACAGCGACCATCACTACCAGCAGCAACAGCAAAACAAAAACAACAACAATAACAACAACAACAACAACAACAACATCAACACCAACAACAGCAACAAACAACAACAACAACAACAACAATAATAATAATAACAATAACAATAATAATGACAACAACAACACCAACAACAACAACACCAACAACAACAGCAACAACAACTACAACAACATCGTCATCATCAACACCACCACCACCACCAACAATAACAACAGCAGCAAATATTACTACTACTACTACTACTACTACTACTACTACTACTACTACTATTACTACTACGCCGACAACCATCAACAGCCACTAACAGCACCAACACCGCCAATACCAAACGCACCACCACCACCACCACCATCGCCAAAAGCACCACCACCACCAACAACAACAACAACAACAACACCATGTCCGCCACCACACCACCGCCACCACACCACCACTCCAGCATATGACGATGTATGTATGTATGTAACATATGTATGTATGTATGTATGTATGTATGTATGTATGCATGTATGCATGTATGTATGTATGTATGTATCAGACATGTATGTATGTACATGGTATGTATGTATGTATGTATGTATGTATGTATGTACATTGTATGTATTTATGTATGTATTTATGTATGTATGCATGCATGTATGTATGTATGCATGTATGTATGTATGTATGTACATTGTATGTATGTATGTATGTATGTGTGTATGTATGTTATGTTATGTTATGTTATGTTATGTTATGTTATGTTATGTATGTATGGTATGTATGTATGGTATGTATGTATGGTATGTATGTATGTACATATGTATGTACGTATGTATGTATGTATGTATGTATGTATGTATGTATGTATGTATGTACGAATGTATCATTGTATGTATGTATGTATGTATGAATGTATGTATGTATGTATGTATGTATGTATGTATGTATGTATGTATGGATGTATGTATGGATGGATGTATGGATGGATGGATGGACGGATGGATGCATGGACGGATCGACGGATGTATGTATGTACTATGTATGTATGTATGTATGTATGTATGCAATGTATGTAATGTATGTAATGTATGTAGTGTTTGTATGTATGTATGTATGTATGTATTACCACCGCCACGAACAACAACAACGAAAACCAACAACGACACCAAACTACAACAACAACCAATCAACAACACCAACTACAACAACGATTCCTGCATCCACCAACAACAACACCACCACCACCACCACCAACAACAACAACAGTTGTTGTTGTTGTTGTTGTTGTTGTTGTTGTTGTTGATGATGATGATGATGGTGATGATGCACCACAACCACAGCTCGCCTAAAACAAAAAGAAATATTTGTATGAATTTATATCAGTTGGAATACAAGTGTGTCTAGTAATATTATGGCAATTCTAAACCAACTTGAAGAATTTTGTCAAGTTTGAATTTAAAATTTGAACATTATTAAATTTGATAAAAAATTAAAAGAGTTCATTTTGATGTAAAACAACATGAAAACAAAGAGAAACCAACATTAACCAAGTTAGAACCCAGCCGGAAACGGCTCGCTCAGTCTGACTTGCCACTCACTTGAAGTCGTTATTCATACTCACAGACTACTTGAAGTATGCCTGAAATAATATTAATACTAGCTTTTTCAGCATATTTACAATGATTTTGAGGCATGAAACCGGTGCGGTAGCTTAGAGAGCAGAGTGAGTGAGACAGTTCTACTCTAGTCACTGTGTCACACTTAGACTACTTGCCACTCACTTGTAGTCCGGCGTTATACGTACTCACGGAGTAGTACTTGAAGTATGCATGAAATAATATTAATACGAGCTTTTTCAGCATATTTACATTGATTTTGATGCATAAAACCAGTGCGTTAGCTTAGAAATCGCAGCCATGCACCCAGTCATAAAGTAGTCACTAGGCTCGGACCGTTAGGCTATTTGCCCGGGCCACTTAATGTACTACTTGAAATTTTCAAGTTGAATTTGAATTCAAATTTGAAAATTCAATGTAATTCAAAAGAATATTATTAAATCATAATATTTATTAAATAAAACATAAGTTTGTATGAAATTTCGAAGAAAAACAAAACAAAAGTACTAGTAACAAAAAACCAAAAAGTGACCAACTTGAAAAACAGCTAAACAGTGAAAAAACAGTTGTAACTGCTAGCAATTCAATTTTTAAACATTTTTTTCATTGCTTATCAAAACAAGTATGTTACTTTGATTTTACAAAATATCAACATGTTCTGAAAACTTTTGTTCTTAGCTTCCTATGTAGCTTCCTTTATCATAGTATCCTGTCTTGTAGGCATCACCCCCCGGATAGCCTGTAAAAAGTACCTTTTCCTGGTGACAGGTGCACCAGCTTGTTTTTCAGTATTATTTGTCCGGATTGGACCTGATGCCATTTTATTCCTGGTCTGTTGCCGTTTTCCTTTTTGGCTTCACTGAGCTAATATAACGAGACATCATTCTCATCTTTTGAGGACTGTGTTTGGTTGTATTACCGACTTTTTACGAGCTATCGTTGGGGGCATTACATTTGGAGTCCACATCACTAGGGGTGATTTCTTTCTGCTTTGCCACACAGGCAACAGAGTGAATTTTCACTGACCTGTCTCACACGGGGACGTCAGACGAAAACAAATACTCCAACACAGCTCCCTCATAACTCTTTCACAAAACAAATATTTGATTGGTCTCAAGCAGGTGTCTCGTACCCTCTAGCCCAATCCATATCTGTGTGCTCACAAGGAGACATCAGATACAAACTCTCTGTCGTTCTTGCTGTTCTCACACAGAGACCAAGAAGAAGGAGGTGGACAGAAGAGTGAAGGAACACACACAAAACACAAACAAGCATAGGGACAGGAGCACAACACTCTACCCTTCTAGTTTGTGCATTTATCTGCATTATCTCACACATACGTCAGAGTATTTTTGCAACTCTCTGATCGTTTTCTAAAGGTAGGTCTGAGAACCTATCCGACCGACTGTCGACTTCTCAAGGAGAGCTTTTTTAGCTTCTCTATTACTATCTGTGTGTGTAGGTCCAAGTGCCTCAGGTAACCCTCACATCGTGGGCCGTATGAACGTTCCCAAATCAGGGTTTGAGTGTACACCCCAAAGATAGCATCGAGTAATTCAAGGTGGGTGTGTGTGTCCCCAAACTTGATATGCTGTATCTTCTTTCTCTTTTCTGGATCAGAGACCAGTTTGCCGAGGAACAACAGTGGGTGCAAGACCACTATGACATCACTAAAGAAGAGTTTGATAACAAGATGGGGGGAGAGAAGGATACCTATGTGTGGATCCCTCAGGATCAAAGAAGAGAGAAAGGTCGTGCTAAAAAGGATGTCTATATCCTATTATCAAACACAGCACAGCTCCTCCACTGTGATCTCCTCTCCATCACTATGAATCAAGTCGATCATTTTTCGTCCTCCTCCTCCCGTGTAGGCAGGTGGTAAGGGATTACCATATGCTCCTCCTCCTCCCGTCTCTTCTTGTTCAAATCCTCCTTCATCTTCGTCTCCTCCATATCTTCCTTCATCATCCCAGCCCTCTTCTACTCCTCCTCCTACTCCTTCATCTCCTCCTCCTCCTCGTCCTCCTACTCCTCCTAGTCCTTCATCTCCTCCTCCTTCTCCTTCATTCAATCCTCTTCCTCCTCCTCCTCCTGCTTCTTCTTCTTCTCTTTTTTGTTCTGCCTCCGAGAATTCACTCACTTCGGCGGTCTCTGTCGACATGATGTCGTAGTAGTAATTAACAGGAGGACAGTGTCAGCTCCTATGTTTGGTTTTTGTTCGATTGTGTTCTGTCCCTCCTTCAGTCGATTGACTAGTGAAGAGAGAAACTAATAGAGAGGGTAGAGTGAGATTCCCTGTCCTCTATGAAACACTGTTTATATGTTTGTTTTTGTTTGAGAAAAATAGTCTTTGAGACTTTCTCCGATTTCTTGTTCTCCTTACTCAGATTACTTTCTCCTCCTTCTTTTCTATATTGTACCTAGTATCCAGTACACAAACCCAAGCTGCAATAGCCAGATTCATCGCGACTGGTCAGGAGGCAGTCGATGTAACAAAAATGAAGACCAATCTGGTTCGAAAAACTCGAGTGGCATATTTCATTTTTTTACGATGGAAATGAAGGCCTTGGAGGAGGGGAAGGCAGAGATGGAAAAAAGCATTAAGGCAGCAGGAGAAACTCATCCTGTGATTGATGAGTTAGAGAAGACCGACAGAGTTCTGACCAAGATCAGACTGTTGATGGGTGCGTTACTGCATAAGGAGGCATGCAAGAGATGGATTCCTACCAAGGATCATTCTGTCCTTAAATCACTTAGTAACGCACCACCGGTCGCCAATAAAGCAGGTGTTGACCAATATGTGGAGAAATATAATTTTCTCAGATCTGCTTCTGAATTGGTGGCCTTTATCATTCATGCTCAAAAGCTGGTGATATCTGAGAAGAAGAAGGCGAAAGAGAATGAGGAGTTCGAGAAGACGATGAGACTGGAGAGAATGAAAGCAAAAGTGAGTGGTGCAAAGGCACACCCTCCGACATATTTGACCCCACCAGCTCCTGCCCCACCAGCCCCTGCACCCCCGGGCTCAACTACGGTGGTGGTCACAAACACGGAGAAGAAGGACAGACAAAATATCATAAATGCCTTCAAGGGGAAGAAAGGAGGAGTGGCAAGTCTCGTGCTATATGCCAAGACGAGCTCAGACAAAGACTCTGATGCTTCGCTTTTGAGCAAGCTCAAAGAGATCAATGCCTGCATGAAGGCTTTTCCTTGCGACGAAACGCAGGAATACGAGGCCCTTGTTACTTTTTTGACCAATCTCTAGTCTCGGAGGGATTTGATCTGACACAGTACAAGTTTTTGAGAAAGAAGGAGGAGATTAAGAGAAACAATGCAACAGGCCTAGACGCTCAGTGTGAACTGGCGGTGGCCACACTCATTTCATATTTTCAATCTCATGGATACCAGCATCTCTGCACTGGTACTCTCATAGGATTTCAAATCTTTGAGACAGTGGCGATGCGTTTGAGGAGTGCTGTTGGCTTGGCGGCGACCCCTACGGAGGTAGTTTCCTCCTATGGGCTATTCTATGGCCGCAAGTCGATCATCCTCTATTTCTTCTCGGCGTTACACACAGTTAACCCGAGTAAGCTTACTCAGCTCATACAACAATGCTCGATGTTTAGCTCAGTGAAGTCCAAGAACTTCCTCGAGACACACGTGTTCGAAAATACGGTTCAAAGCGTTGCTCCGTCAGCACTGTTTCAAGAAGTGATGAGTGCATACTCAAACATGGACTCGCTTACGGAGGCACATACGGCACAGGCAGGCGGTGTTCCTGTTGGCGCACAAGCCACGTACACAAACAGAGTTGCCGGTTGGAAGAGACAGAGAGAGCCAGACCTGAAGACCACATGTTGGAGGTGGTTCGCGGGCTTGCAGTGTAAGGCACAGATGGAGAACAGAGACTGCTCTTTCAATCATGATAAGCAGAACCCAACAGCAAGGGCAAATTTTCTGAGCAGGACGGAAGGCAAGGAACCGGGCCTTTTCAACATGCTTGAGATTGCCGCTGCGAACGAAGGTTGGTATGCCAATATGTGTGATGATAAGGAGTTACGAGAGGCAATCATTACCTACATGAAGAGGATGAAGGAGAAGAAGGAGGAAAGGGAGAGACAAAAGAACTTAAAGGCCTCTCAAAGAGGACGAGGAGGAGGAGCAGGAGCAGGAGGACGAGGAGGAGGAGCAGGAGGAGGACGAGGAGGAGGAACATGGAGAGGAGCCTCGAGGTGGCAAGGAACCCCTCAGAGAGGAAGAGGAGGAGGTCGGGGATATACCCCTTATGGAGGGAGAGCTGTTCGAGCTCCAGCCCCCCCACCCAGAGGAGGAGGAGGCTCATGGGCAAGCTCCAACCCGAATTTCGGTCGAGCTCAGGCCTACAACACTGCCTCGGAGACCGATACGTCATCCTACCCGGACACTACTCAAGGTAATCGTTTCGAGGTGGTGGAATGACTGGAGGGGGAAGAAGAGAGGAAGGAGAAGACTGTGAAGTTTAACCCTAAAGTCACAGTGCTTTCTAATGCTGTTGTGCAGAATGGGCCAACGCTTCCTCAATCTGAATACAAGATGTGGGTACACAGAAACTGCAGCCCCAAGGTAGTCTCATACCCGTTCATACAGCACGGTTACCAATGATAACTGATGCAAATAGGAAGGCGAGACTTGCGATGGAGGCGAGGATGCCAATGGCAGACGTATCGCCTCGGCCAAGCAAACAACCACGAACAGACTCAATGTCTACGGTCGCGGCGGGTGGCGAGCAAAAAGACAATGTGTGTACTCAAGTACCACAAGACAATGTCGCTCACATAGTAAACGCACCAGTACCGCAGAATAATAAAAATGTTAATGAGGTGAAGCAGGAGGAGAAGAAGGAGGAGTTGAAAAACTTAGAGACAAGACTCCAAAATTTGGAACGTAAAGTTCTTGTTCTCGCAGCCAATATATACAGGCCCGATGCTCTGTGTTATACGGAACTTTATTGTGAAACATTGAAGACAATATTAAAAGTTGGTAATGATACGATGGCGAATATTAATATTGTCGGCCGGAAGTTTTTTAATCGATACCGGGACTGGGTGGACGGAAATATGAAAAATTCGACTGGCACTCTGAATGGAGTGGGTAGCCGGACGGTCATCACGGGAATCATCACACTGACCTTTAAATTAAAATCCGCACGAGTATACCGCATGGACCTTTATGTCGTCCCCGGTTACCACGGGTCAATATTACTATCGTATGTCGACGACGCCCCTCCATGTTCGCCGGGAGCGTCTAGTTGCGCGAGCTATCTGCACCTGTTTTATGAGGCGGCGCCGCACTCGTGCTACACCAACAAGACGCCCCGGCAACCGCCCCTCTACACCCACGGCCTTGCACTCTCCACGCGACTGCACTGTGCGATTCTAGTGCTTCTCCGCGCCCTGCATGAATCAGTCCCGGCCGGCGCCCCCCGGGGCGACGTTGATCTCACCCGTTGTACGCTGGAGCCCTGGACGCAGGCTCTGCCACCCTTGCACACTCTGGTGACACAGAGCTTGGACGAGGTTATTAACTGCGAAACGGACCTACTCTCAGCCGCCCACATCCGGAACGACCGCGTTGAGGTTTGTGTGAACAATTTGGAAAGCATTTACAACAACGTCCTGCGTGAATAATTAAAAACACAAGAACATGCACCAAAGGGAAGAAAAAAAAAGAGCGGCGGGGTTACATGGTTGGTTTTCTATTCGTCAATTTTAATAATATTAATACTACCTAGCTCAGCTCAGTTCAGCTCAGGCGCATTGTTTTAGGAGTTCGGAGGCGGTAATGGCGGCGGTCGCCGCTGGTGCAATTTGTACTAGACAGTCTAGCTGGAGCGTGTCTCCCAGCCGGCCGTTGCCCGCCTTGCACCTGTACTGGAGCAGCGTGTCCGGCTGATTGCGCAAGACCTTGTTAATCCACAACGGCCAGCACGTGATTTCCCGGCCTTCCATGGTGAAGCGTAGAGCTAGCTCGGGCTCCGACTCGCCGCATGAATAGCCGCGCCAGGGCGACTGTATCTCCAGCAGGGAGTCTATCCCATCGCGCTGGACGTTGTTGTTGTAGGGCCAGGGGCAAAAAACCTCCGGCGCCAGAAAGCCTGGAAGGCGCTCCGACGGCGCTGCGCCGGCCCCCGTCAGCCCCGCAATCAGCCAGCGCGTGGGTTGGAACGGCAGCGTGCTGACCCCGTCGGGGACGAGCTCGGGCATAACACTCCACTCGGAGACCAGTGCCAGGACAAAGCAGAAATCGGCGGGTGAAATGTAACCTCCGTTTTCAGGGTCGCACAAGTAGGCCCGCGGGATATCCAGGCGCGGCATGGCGGGGGCATCCGCGTCGTCGCCGTCGCCCCGCGCGGGGAACTTTTCGGGCAGCGACAAGCAGGCCCAGTGCATGGCGGGGTCGAGTGTAGACTGAGAGTCGGTTTGCGACACGATCGCGTCTACCCAGCTGGTTCCTAGCGTGCACTGCACCGTACGGAGCCCGCAGACATAGAGCATGCTCCGCGCTACGTCACACGCGGGACCGGCATAGCATCTCCGAACACGCAGACCGGGCCGGCCAGGGACGACGACATTCCGCAGATGCCCTTGTTGTTGCAAGTTGGGTCATCGAGTCCGTTTAGGTTCCGACAGGTAGGGCACAGCGGCTCGGGGGCGGTGGGCGGATTTATCAAAGTACCCTGGCTTGCAAACACAGCTTCGTGTCTGCGCCCCGCCCGCCGGAGTCTGGACCGCGTTGTTGGGGCAGGCATTTTGCCCTTTGCTTATTGACAGCGTTAGTATTAGTAGCAGCACGGGGGGCATTTTGGCGACAGAAAGTTCTTCTCTCCCTCCCTCCCCCCCCCCTTTGAGGCTTCTCAGGGTAAGAAAAAAAAGGAGGAAGAAAGGGAAAAGACATCCTCTTTCCTTTCCCCCGGGGGAAGCTCCTTCTTCCAGCCCCCCTCCCTCTCCCCCCCCCCTCCCACCTCCTTCCTCCGTCTTTTGTGTCTCTTGTTTTTCCTCTTCTTTTCTTGCAAAGAAAAATGGACGTCCATTCTAAGGAGGATCTACAAGTGTACAGGAAATGTGCGCTGGTATGCCTTTTGACCTGTTTCCCGTACCAGTGTCTTGCTCGTATACAAGACGAGTCCGGTGCCAAGGTCTCGTCTTGGCTTTCCTCTCCGGGGGTAGAGCTGGATGAGAGTAAAATCAAGAATCTGTTGCACATAGCGATCGAGCATGGGAACTGCAGTATTGGTATTACCCTGGGTGCCCCGAACGACAGCACGGCGTGCCGATTAGACTCTTTGCCGCCATCATCGGATCAGACCGAGCAGTGCAAACGGGATCGGGTGTGCGCTTACGAATGCAAACGGCGGGAACTAAGCTCGGTGCTGTGGTACGACCAAGACCGTAAAACGGCCGTTCTAGCACTACGCGCAACTTTTACCACACAAAACCGCTTCTTAGACCTCGAGTGCTGGCGCCACAGAATTGGAGGCACCTCGACGCCCAGGAAAAAGGACTCCTTCTCTCTGTGCTACCGGCAAATACATTTGGCTGTTACTGAAATGAAAGAGCAGGCGGATAAGGAAAATGTTTATTGCCACACGGGTTTTTACAAAGCACTTGGCTCTTGTGTAACGGAGCGCCCCCTACGCTTTCTCATTAAACGCATAGAAAGTAAGCAGCTAGACAGTCTCTGGTGCATAGGCATGTCGCTCGGAGGCGCCCTGGCGGCCCTCGTCGGCGCCTGTGCCGCCAAGCTTCTGCCCGAGACACAAGTCGAGGTTGTGAGCTTGGGAGCGCCCATGTTTGGTAACAGTGCTTGCAACAAACTCGTTCTTCAGATGCTAAGCCGAGAAGGTAAATTTAGGTGTAGGTGGACTCGCGTGTACAAGGAGAATGACATTGTCCCTAAGCTGCCCGCCAGTTTTATGCGCAGTGGTTCCTACGAGCACCCAAAGTCGACAGACGGGCCGCCAGGCACCAAGGATTTGTATAAAGAGGTAAAAGAGGTCTCTGATGGTGGTAGAGCCCAAGGCATACGCCATTGTTTATGGCACACATGCCTGAACAGAATAGACAGATCTTACTATTCTCATACAGTCTACTACGGAATACCCGAGGTAATCTCCTAGGCTGAAGTTTCTTTTGCTAGGCCCTGGGGAAGGGAAAGAGGGAAAGTGGATGGGAGGGGGGGAGGGGAGGGGAGAGGGGAAGGAGGAGGAGGAGTGTGTGTGCGAGAGAGAGAGAGAGATAGATAGATAGAGAGAGACAGAGACACAGAGAGAGAGAGAGAGAGCGAGAGAGAGAGAGAGAGAGATAGAGAGATAGATATATAAAAAGAGAGACAGAGACAGAGAGATAGATAGATAGATAGATAGATAGATAGAGAGATAGAGAGATAGAGAGATAGATAGATAGATAGCTAGAGAGCTAGAGAGAAAGATAGAGAGAGAGACAGATAGATAGATAGAGAGAGAGAGAGGGGAGAGGGAAAGTGGAGGGGGGGGGGAGGGGGGGGGAGGAAGAGGAAGAGAAAAAGTTCGATGGTGCGCCGCCTTTCTGTTTTCTCTCTTTTGCTCTCTCTTTTTCTGTCCGGGACGAGACAAGCGAAAATGACAAGTGTGACCGCTTCAACCCGCAAGCCCCTGCCGAGCCTCCAGCTTAGCTTTGAGCCGCGCCTGCTGGCGCCTCTGCTGCTTGCCAGGCCCGGGCAGGCGTTGGGTCTTATTCCGGCCGACACTGCGTGGCAAGAGTTACTCGATACGTCCAACGTGCTTCGGTGGTTAGAACGGTCGGTCTGCCCGCGATCCACTACACGAGTGGCTATTGGAGCGAACCGCACCAGCGGTATGTGTCATTTTTGGACATGTAGGAGATCAAGAGGCGCAGGAGCTTGCGTGTAGGCTGGCGCTACCAAAATCGTCGTCGCGTGCTGCACAAGTTTGCATAATTGACCTTCACCCCGCGCTTCACCGTGCCGTGTTTTTAGTGTATAAGACTTGATTTTTTTTATTAAAACACTTTTTTTTGTTGGTATTTTTTCCTCCCAGCCCGCGCTAGCGGGCTGGGCGCTAGCGGTTTAGGGTTAGCATGGCAATTAAAAGATCAAATCCTAGGAAGAAATTAAGGCCTATGAAGAGCCCCCCAGAACAGATAGGTGCGTCTATCGGGCGGTTTCTCCCCCCCGCCCCGGTGGGCCACCACGAGGGCAACGAGGCCGCCGATGCTGCCCATGAAAAAACAGCAAAGCGAGCCAATCAAGAGGCCGGCCAGGATCCCGCCTGCCGGGTTTGCGCACGATTCACAGCTGCCGTCTTCGTCGGGTCTGCTGCAAAAACCAAAAAAGAGCTTGGTTTCTTTCTCACGGGTACAGGGGCACGGGCGCGCGGAGTCGTTCGTGAGCGGCAGTGGCCGGTAGCAGTAATCCGTCGTCAGATTCAGAAAGGCGGACAGGTCCTCGGCCGTCACGCCCGGTGGACAGGAGTATTGCAGGGTTAGAGTGTTCTGCAGATCTTGCAGCACCGTTAGCATCTGCGTGCTGAGGTTGGCGCCGTATTGGCGCAGATCTTCCAGATCTTCGCTTAGGCTGTTTCTTAGCGCCGTGCCCTGG
The DNA here is from genome assembly GCA_019918135.1 of Paulinella micropora. NCBI lineage: Eukaryota > Cercozoa > Imbricatea > Euglyphida > Paulinellidae > Paulinella > Paulinella micropora. Next base: position 30,467 of record WBZZ01002457.1, on the reverse strand, counting down.
TCATACATAATCTCTAACTCCTTTGAGATGTTTTGGCGTGTGCTTATGTTGGCTTTCAGCTCGGCTGCGTTGCGCTTGGCTTCCGCAATTAAAACCGTGTACTGACGGCCGAGCGCTGCGGCGCTGTTGTTGATGCTGACCTCCAGTTGCTGTGCCTGCGAGCTCGGCGGCCGGGGTCGAGCAGCAAGGGACTCCAGCCATCGGAGATGCTGTCCTGCAAGCCGCTGAAGAGCGCGCGGACCAGGCTGGCCTTGGTCTCGGCGCGCGTGTGGATCGTTTCCAGCATCTTGGACAAGCTCCCCCAGACCGCGCTGGCGCTGACCGCTTTCTCCAGCAGGGTCTGCATGTAAATCCTGTTGCGCTCCGCCAGCAGCTCCGCGCCGTAAGCTGTGCCCTGCAGGATCTCAAGGAGGTCCTGCGCCGAGTCCACGGCCGAGCGGGCCGCCGAGGCCGCCTGGCTAACCAGCACGCTGTTGTTCGCTATCAACTGCGCGTGCTTCTCCACCGTGCTGCTGTAAAAGTCAGAGATCTCCTGGATCCTGTCCTCCAGCGTCGTTGTGCTAGCGTTCACGATGTCCAGCAAACCCATGATCTCGTCGGACGCGTTGTCCGCGTGCTGGCCCAGTTCTTTGTAAGCTCCCAACGCTTTCTCCCAATCCGCCTGAAAACCCTCCCCTGCACGGAAGGCTTGTATCTCTCGCGTGTAGGCGTTGCGCAGATACAGCAGCTCCGTCGTGTACGCGCTCGACAGCTTCAAGTCCAGGTTGTAGCGCATGTGCTGCAGCTCGTTTGCGGCACAATCCGTCAGGCTCAGACACTTGCTGCTCGTCGCCGTTGCCGCGTTCGCCAGGCAGTCCGTCAGCACCGCGGCCGCGTCGCGCGCCAGCTCGTCCAGCTTGCTTTGTGCAGGTACCGCGCTCGCCGCCGCCCCACCACCGCCGGCTTGTTGCTGCTCCATTGCAGCTAGGGCGTATAGGGATGAACGTTTCAAATCGGCCCAACGCGTCGAGCAATCTGTGCACACGCTCTTGATGCTGTCTAAACTGACGCTGCTGAGCAGGTCCGAGGGCGGTGCCGTCGCTTGCAGTAATGTACGTCTTCTGCCCAGGGGGAGCGCGTAAGTCAAATTCTGCGCCTGCTCTTCGAGCAAGGCCTGTGCCTGCGCAAAGCTCTCCACCACTCCCGTGCCGTTGTCTGTCTCCCAGGGCAACTTTGGAGGGGGTGGTGTGCGGAGCTCGGGCGCCAGGCTGCTGTTGACGCCGCCCGCCCCGGGCTCAATGGGCTGCCCGCTCGTGCGCAAGAAATCCTCCACGCTCCTGACTAGCATGCCAGAACCAAAGTCATCCGTCAGAGACAGAACGCTGCTGACCAACCTTGTCCAACTCGGTGAAAAGCCTAAGAGGGTAAGCTCGCTGTACTCGACGTACGGCGTCGGAACAGCGAGGCTGAATTCCAAGATTTGCCCGCGAGCCACTTCGGGCACGTATTGCACCCTCGCTTGACATACAGCATGTGAACAACCTAGTCCTTTTAACCGTAAACCTGACCTCCTCCACGCCCAAGCCCTGATTAGTGTCGAACGAAGTAGCTATCACCGATTCTACTTCGGTCCTCAGCCAACCTTCTCCTCCTCCTCCAGTGCCCGCAATGCTCAGGGCACAGAAACACAGGAGCAGCCACGTCATGGCCATTTTTTATCTCAGGGCTCCCCCCGCCAACCTGCCAAAGAAAAAGAAACCTTTGCGCACACTCTTTAATATTACACGAATTGACGGGTTTCTGAGCTTTCAATACTTTCTTCTTCTTTCTTTCTCCTTTTTACCCCCCTCCCCCTCCCCCCCTCTCCCACCCCTCCCCTTTCTCCCTCCCTTGCTCTTTTAGAGTCCCAGGGGGACAAATGCCCCCGCGTCCCCCGCGTCCCCCCTCCCCTTTCTTTCCCTTTCAGTCCGCTTGTGCGGACTGATTTTTCTTCAGCTTGTCAAGTTTTGCAGTCGCTTTTGTTTGCGCGCCGCAGAAAAACTGAGGGCCTTGTTTCTGCACCACACGGCCGTGCGGGGTCCCGGCGCGTGCAGCTCAGGCCAGGGAGCGGGCTCCGCGCTCTTGATACGCACACACGAGCTGAAGCCAGGCACGAGAGGCACCAGATGCTCTGCCGGAGTGGAGTGGCGTGGGGGCCGGAGCAGCTCTCTGGCTGCTCTTGTCTATAGATGGGAGCGTTAGCGAGGTGAGCCGAGGTTCCGTCTTCTTCACGCAGCACGTCTCCCGAGGAGAGTTGACAGCTAGCGAGAGCAGTACCGGCCGGTGACGAAACCAGCTGCAAAGGACGGCGTCTCCACGTGGTTTTTGCCCCTTAAGGTCAACCCCGGCTACCACGCAAAGGACGTTGGTAGGGTTGTGTTCCAGAAGATCTGACCAGGAGCTCCGCAACTCGGCGACCTTGACAACAGAGTTTAACTGTAAAAGTGCCGTCAGCTTGGTTGAGATGGACAGGTATTTGGCCACCTCCTGTAGTATTTTCTTGTGCGCGGCGTCTTCCGTGCTAGCAGCAGCGCTAGCGTTAGCAGCAGCCAGGAGAACGCTGGGCCTAACCAAGTTTGCCAGATCTCTGGCACTCTTGCTCAACCGTGCCTGAACCTGCGGGAGGTCTGAGCTGTAGACGACCTGCTTTTTTTGTAGGGAAGGAACCTGCATGTCGTTACCGTGCAGGACACGGCACACTAGCCCGTTGCCCAGCTTCAACTCTGCGCACGTGCGCAGCCAGCGCAGCTGCATGATTGCGCAGAGATGCTCCGGCGTCAAGCCCCTGGCAGTCACCGGGAACGGCGTTTTATGTACCAGCTTAAGATCATGTTGGTTGCAGAGAACGCAGATCCTGGAGCCCACGTCCAGGGCTTGTCGTGCTAGCCTGCACAGCAACAGCCGTGCTTTTAACTCCTCGGGGCCAAACTCTGTGTTCTCTAGCGACAAACCTCCTAGCAGGACAATGCAAGTTCCGGTGCAGTCCCGGTCCCAATTTAGCTCGCTGTAGTCCAGGCTCTGAATGAGATGGGTGCGGGAAGGTTGCGTTCCATGATCCTCCTCTTCTTGCTGATCCTCCTCTGCCTCCTCCGCCAGGACATCCACGGAGCGGAGTACGCGCAGTAAGGCAGCCAGGGTGCCGCAGGCGTCGTCTACTAGCATGTAACGTGCATATTCCTTGCTCAGGCGTACCTCTCCCTCCCAGTCAGCTCTGTCTTCGCACGCAGGCAACTCCTGTAGAATGCTGGTAAGCTCGCCAGCAAGCGATCCCCAAGCTTTTGTTGTATCCATTGGGGGCGCGCTCCTTGGCCTTTCCTCCTCCCCTCCCCTCCCCTCACTCTTTTCAGTGGGGAGTCTATACAAAAAGAAACGGGGAAAGACCAAAGGGGGAGAGCCGGGTGGCGGACAAGGGGGAGGGAAGAAGGCCGGCGGGTGAGGAAAGGTAGGAAAGGGGGGGGGGGGGGAAGGTGTGCTCTTTCTCTCTCCTCCCCCCGCCCTCCTCTTTCTCCCCCCCCCCCCCCCCTCTGAACTTTAAATACCCCTTCCCCGAAATGTCGTGTGCAGGAAATAGTTTCAAGCTAGAACTCACAGCAGGTTTTGCGACGTGCTACAAGCAATTAGTCTGCTTGGTAGAGTTCCCGGAATGCTGGAAGCAACAAGCACAACGTACAGAACTCAAAATACAAGAGGGCGTGAACTCCTGGACCATAAATTTCATTCTACCTAGCCGAATTGAGAACGAAAAGCACAGCAATTGCCACTGACGGTCTCACTGTTCGGGCTAGTCAACATACGACACGAAGGTGCAAAGCTCCAACAGCTGGGCTATACGTGCCTGGACGCCGGCCTGTTTGGCATTGGGCCCAAAGCCCTGGCGAGGTTGGTAGAAAGAACAGCTCGTTCACTTTGTCGGAGCTGCAGGTGGAGGCAGCCGCCAGAACACAGTGGCCCGGCCTAGGTACCAAGGAAGCCGAGTTTTTGAAAGAATTTCGGGGAGAGCTTTTGGATCGCTGCATGAAGGCTGATAGATACAACGTAGACCCCAAGGTGCCCTTTGCTACCAATGGCGATCGCAGAAATAACCTGGGCTGGATCGACACGCCGTGGGCGCTCTATATGCCCGGCGACATGTACGTTTACCTTCTATACCAAAGGGTACGCCGCGCTTCCCCTTTGCCATACGAGGGGGGACCACAGCTGCCTGCCAGCTACCCAGCTGAGGACCCTCCTGCTACGTATAGCAAGGCGTGGCCCCAAGCTCTCAGAGATGCGACGTTGGCGCATTGGACTTACCACTGTGCGTGGGCCCTACATCGTTTAGGTCTACCTGAGGCCAAGATTTGGTCGAGCACCAAAGGGTTTGCTTCGCCTTATAAGTGTCTGCAGAAGCTGTCGCCCACCAGGGGCGGAGCAGGGTTAGAACTTCCGTGCGAGCTGGACAAGCCTTGGACCAAGCTGCTGGCCTTGGCGGGTGAAGTCTTGGCCGAAATGGTGGGTTTTCCTAGCCACTGTCAGTGGTACTTGGATGACGAGCTGGACGTCTGCCCAAGCCCGGCGGTCGACGACACTAGTCACAGGCATAGGCTGCGCGACCAGGTGAGACACACCTTCGATCTGCCCAGTGGTCGAGACGTGGCTAGGCGCTGCGATGACTGTGAGAGCCTGGCTCTGAGCTGCTACATACAGTTTGTACGCTTTAGGTGTTGGGCCGAGTCTCTGACAGCAAACCAAGTGCTGCTGCTGCCACCCATAGTGGCGCTGGTCCGCCTCTGCGCACTGTTCTACTACAGCGCGGCCATCACCATAGGCAAGGTCAACTTTTCGCCGCTCCTGCGCGGCTCTTCGTGTGGGCTCGGCAAGCCAGCCCCAGCCTCACGCGAGGAGAGTGTGGCGTTGGCCAGGCGCACAGAGGAAGCCTACAAGTGCCGAGGCTTGCAGCTAAAGGACCTAGACGTGATAAGCTACCCCTCGGAATCCGGTGATCATTCTCATGTCTACCTGCTGCTAGTCCCGCGCCAATGGCTTCGGCAAGGTAGTCGAGGGTGCAATCATTCGGTCGGACTCAAGCTCCCTTTCCTGCTGATCGATATCACGTCGCTCAGCCTAGCTAACACGCATTTGTTTGACATACATGGCCCCCAACCTGCGCTGTGCAAACACTTGATCAAAAAAGGGCCGTCAGCTGTAGCGCCAAGCAAGCTAGTGCATATACGAGAAAACCCGAGAGTAACCTGTGGCCGGCAGCCCGCGGACGGTTACAGGTCCATTACCTACCTCTACGCGCCCGCGGACGGGCCAGAGGATTGTTTCGGTCAGTTTGCAGTGCGAGCTAGCGGCTACTTGGGAAGTGACGGCACGAGGCGCGTGGGTGCCACCGTGTGCTGCGTGCTAAGCACGCAGTCTAGCTGCAGCCGGAACCACCCGGGTGTACGGGTGGACCTGGAGCCCGTGGGCTACAAGAGCAATACAGGATCTATTGACACGGACGACAAGCTCCAATACCTCTTGGACGCTATGCCACCGCCGTTGCTGCCCCCCGAGCTAAGCGCCGACGAATGCCTAGAGTACTATAAGTGTTTGATTCCTTCAGGTTTTATGGACGATCAAAAAAGTTGTTACAGTATTTACTACTCCGTCCGGCGCAGCTGTGATTTCCATGGAAAAAAAGCGGGCCTGCTCCTGAAGAAGCAGGGTGCCAATCACGAGGAGCTCAGCCCGGACTTTTTCGACTGGTACCAAAAGCACTGATAACTCCCCTCTTTCTATGCCTCTCTCTCTCTCTCTCTCTCTCTCTCTCTCTCTCACACACACACACACACAAACGACAGACAGTCTTTTCTTTTAATGATTCTGAATTTAAAAAAAAGGAGGTTAAGGCCCCTTTCTCCTCTATGTGCCGTTGCAGCAAGCGTCCTTTTTCTTGAATGGGGAATCCTGTCCTACGGACAACAAGCCGCTCTGCGAGGCTAACAACAACTGCCGCTTATTTTTGTTTGACGCGGCGTAGACAAAGTGAGGGTCCAGCAGCTTGCAGAGTTCTTCCGCCGAATTGGTCAGTGAGCTGGTGGAGTGGACGCGGTTCTCGAAAAAGTCTGCAATCCGTTTCTTTTCCTGCCGTAATTCAGTCTGGTACGCATCGTGAGCTTTGTCGTTCTTGCAGCCTAGCAACACCAGCCGGCAGTAGTCGGGGATAGCCCCCTGCACGGGTTCTAGCCAGGTGTCAAGAGTTTGCTGCAGTGTGTTGCATTCGCTCTGATCGTAGCACACCAGCGCCAGATTCGCCCCGCGCCAGTAGTTGGTTACTATGGACATGTACTTTTCCTGCCCGGCCGTGTCCCACAACCAGACCTTGTACGGCTGGTTGCGTATCTTTCTGTGCAGAATCCTGAAGTCAACCCCCACCGTCGCTGTCATGGGCGAATCGACGTGGCTCTTGTCGTCCACGATCCTTTGGGGGGTGGTCAATAACTAGGGTCTTCTCTCACTGTGCACACCACCTTCTCTGCGACTCTCATTTCTGTACTAGTATGTGTCACATCCCGTTGTTTCTCCATGATCGTCTTCTGTGTGTGTGTGTGTGTTTCTCTTTATCTCTCTCTCTCTCTCTCTCCCTCTCTTTCTCCCTCTCTCTGTATACATATGTTATTGTTGTTGCTTCTGCTGCTGTTGTTCTAGTTTGTTGCAGTGGCTGCTCTTGTCTTGTTGTTGTTGTCCTATTGTCTTTTCCTGTGTATATTAACGCTGCTCAAAAGATCAGATTCATGTCATTGTGTGTCACCTTTTACATGTTTGAATGTATGACAATCCAGCTTGCATCTTACATGCCCATGAAGAATCTACAGTCACGTCGGTAGTCCATAAATCATGCACTAAACACAAAGGGGGGAGGGGGGGGGGGGCATTTTCTGTATTTGGACCAGATGCACATCCATCTGAGTCGATCAATATTTATGTACGTTGCGAGATTAGATAGAAACTCCTACAAGGAACTGACATGTACCATTGATGCGAGCCCTATGCTCGCATCCGATCGACTGAGATGCATTTTCTGGTCCAGATGCACAATTCTTTTCTTTTTCTTACTGGGGAGGTGCAGGTTCTAAGATCAGCAAAATTTGGTCGTATTTTTCTTTACTATAGCTATGATGCTGAAGACATCCTTTGAAAGGCCTAGCAAGGGCTTTCAAATGACATTTTCAGGATTGTCATATATCACATTGCGTTAGAAAAATTAAGATCAAAGTTAGCTCATTTCAGAACCTGAACGTCCCCTGCAATCGTTCATGATGGACGTGGACGACGTGGCACACTGATTGAGTGTTTTGAAATGAAATTGATATGTCTTAACTCACACCAACCCTAACACTAACTTCACCTTGTAGCTACTGTATTCATATTGCATTGTCACAGAGAGAGAGAGAGAGAGCAACAAAAAAAAAAAAAAAAAAAAAAAAAAAAAAAAAAAAAAAAAAAAAAAAAAAAAAAAAAAAGGTTTATCAAGTTTTATTTATGATCACTGTCAAAGGAAATCAAAGTTGAACTTTGCCAATTTATCAAGCTCATATATTCTATACAATATTACCTGGTATATCGGTTTGCTGACTATTTGCTCCAACAAATCATGTGATCATAAGTTAAATATATTGCATTAATATCAAACGTCGTTTAATGATAAGATAAATATTAGAAACCATAGTACCATAAACCATAGTACCATCGTTACGTAGTTACTAAGTAATAAATTGAAATTCAAATTTGTAATTTATTTTTGCGCGGCAATTTTCAAGCTCATCAAATGTGATATCAATGTTACAAATATTATTTTTTACGCAAGCTATGTTTTAATAGAATACTTGCCACTCATAGCGCTGAGTGGGAAGGTGACTTGCGGCAAAAGAATCGTGATAACTCACTAAGGAACTAATAAATTTACTCAAATGTGCAATACAATAAACTAACTTGATTCAAGCTCGGACTTTCAGCAATTTCATAATACTATTTTCTCACTTGGGTTTTGCTCTGAAAAAATCCTTTTTACTCTAGCAGTTTCCTGTTTTACCCATATCACCTCGTGATTTTTCAGTCTGAATGCACTAGCAATTTCCTTTTTTAACTATATCAACTAGTAATTTCCTCACTGGCAGTGCTACCTTTCCTCAAGTTCCACTCTAACCCAACATCCGTAACCACACAACCGTAACGGTAACCAGTCTTGCAACACTGTGACAGATTTTTTTCCTCAACAACTGTCTTCTTGAGCACAGCTCATACGCCCTGCAGACCATACAAGCCTTGCCCTTTACCTAGCTAGCCCTTGCCCTTTCACTATACTCCCCTAGTATAATATTAATATAACCGGGGCCTTATGCAATGGGGTGAGCACGATCACTGGGGGTCCCGGTCCGGTAAACACATGTTATTATTGTAAATAACTATTTCTGAAAGTCAAATCTGCATCCTTGCCCTGCTTAGGGTTCGGAATACGACACGTCTGAACAACCAGACCGCCTACGATGAGTGATCATCGCAGAGACAACCCTTCTCGCCCCTCTCGCCCTGGTGCCAGCTCGAGGAACAACGACTTCATGTACTCAAGCCAACGACATCACAACACGAACCGTAGAAGAAGCCGATCTAACTCCCCATACCGCAGAAGGTCTAGCTCTCCACATCGCAACTACCAGCAACAATATCTATGCGCCTGGTGATGCCGGCCGGCATCCTCTGATGCCTGCCGGCATCACTTTTTAGTGACCGGGTTTAAAAAAATTCTTCCGAGACAACCGGTGCTGATTTTGTAAAATAAACTCAAGAAAAATATAGGAAAAGTGTCTAGAAATCGACTGGTAAATTTCTGCTCAGTCCTTTGAGTAGAAGTTGTTTAAATAATTTGACAAGTACTGACCCTCAGATTGGCTTTTTTCCACGTGAAGTCGTTGCGAGCAAAAAAGATGGAGGTGGGCAGCACCCTTTCGATCGCTGTTACGAAGTTTGGCAGGGCCTGGGCCAAGAAAAATTTGGTGATCCGACTTACCTTGACATTGGCGCTTTGGGGACACTCAAAAAACGAGAATCCAAGAAAGAGAAAGCATTGGTTACCATGCGTTCTGATGGGAAGGATTATTATTTGTTTGAGAAGAACTGCAAACTATGCCCCTTGCAGGCAGGGAGGTTTTATAAGTTCATAAATAGTGACGGAGAAGAGGTGGAGATAGAGGTTTCAGAGGACGAAGAGGAGGAGGAGGAGCAGGAGCAAGAGCAGAAGGAGGATGAGAAGGAGCAGAAGGTGGAGGCGGAAAACGACGATGATGAGGAGGGGGGTGACGACGAAGGCCCTCCTGTTTACAACCCCAGCCCCTACACACCCAGCAAGTAGCTGAAGAGAAAGCAAAACTCATATCTAAGGGATTCAACTGGGTCTTGGGTCCTCAGACCGTGGACACGAGCAGCGATCGACCTCGCCACAAGGCGAGGTCGTCGATGGATCAAAAATTTAACATCGACTCCACCCTGTACGTACTCAAATTTCTCCCTCTGTTGACTTTTATTTATTTATGCCAGCAGCATGACAACTCCTCGAGACTTCCTCTTTCTGTTCCCCCCTTTTTTTTGAATTATGTTATAAACTTGCAGAGAGATTGAAGAGAGAAGATAAAATTTCTAGTCTAGTTTTTGATGCTGCTTTTTTCTTAATCATGCCGTCCACTTTGCTACCGTTTTTTGCGTCATTTGTATTTTTTTTTTTTTTTTTTTTTTTTTGTATCAACTGCAGGCACTTTATGCATTTTTTCCCTACTGAGATGTTGCCAACTATACTCAACCTCACTTCCGTGGAGCTCGCAAAAGATCCAACCCCCCGTATGAGATCCCCCCTTACAGAGGATGAGTTTTGGGCGTTTTTAGGCCTCCTAATTCGTATATCATTAGCAGATAGGGGCCGAAGGAGGTGTCACTGGGGTAAGGTAAGTGAAGTGGGCACAGACGGCCTGCCGGGGGATGACTTTGGTAAGTTTATGGCCCTCAATCGGTTCGATGTTATTTTCAGATGTTTGACCCTTGGCCCCCCCTCATCAGACACTGACCCTTTTCTCCCCATTCGTGCTTTTGCTGAGGCAGTTGGCAAGAAGGAGAGCAATCCATAGTGCCAGGACTTATTATTACTGTTGATGAAAGCAGGGGGCAGTATACAGGAAATAAAATGCCTGGCAAAAGGGTGGTCCCCAGGAAGCCGATCCCTGTTGGGAGGGAGTAATACTATCATACAGCCTGTGACGTGGAATCGGGCATCTGTATCGCAATGAGGATGGTTGAGGGGCAAGTGAGCGATCGACAAAAAGAGTTTGCGGCTGCTCTGGGGGTTACTACTGCAACTACAGCCCCTAGTTATCAACTAAAATAAGCCATCACTTCAAGCGCTTGTTTCTCAAATTTTTGTGTCCACAACCCGTG
>WBZZ01002457.1:12500-17500 GCA_019918135.1 Paulinella micropora | reverse complement strand
ACCGTGATAGCCCAGTGGTCAAGTTCTACCATCTGGGCCCTGTCGCCAGTTCGATTCCCGTCGGTGCCACCAGTACTTTCATTGAACATATCGGTCTATTTCTGGACCAGTATTTTCATTGAACATACCGGCCCGTCTGGAAGTGTTGGAACTGCCCTTGCGGGGGTGTCATTAGAGCTTATCGTCAATTCTTCGTACTCCCCTCACGGGTGAGACGATGGAGGCGCATGTGCAGAAATGCATCAGCCATTGACAGAGAAGCACGCACTACTACTACTACTATTATTATTATTATTATCACTATTATTATTATTATTATTATTATTATTATTATTATTATTATTATTATTATTATTATTATTATTATTATTAATTATTATTATGATTATTATGATTATTATGATTATTATGATTATTATGATTATTATGATTATTATGATTATTATGATTATTATTATGACTATGATTATGATTATGATGATTATTATTATTATTATTATTATTATTATTATTATTATTATTATTATTATTATTATTATTATTATTATTTAGGGAGTACATAGGCCATCGGTCCCTTTCCATTGGCTGATTGGTATAAAGCTCCTAGAGTCATGTTCTATGCCGTCACTTCCTTTATTCCACCGATTGGTGTGGAGACTTTCCTTATGGAATGGAGGACTGGATGCACATGGCCTTTTGGCTCAGCAATTGGCAGGAGATAATACATTATTATTATTATTATTATTATTATTATTATTATTATTATTATTATTATTATTATTATTATTATTATTATTCCCAGGACCCAGCAGACACCAGATTGTTATGGGTGGGGTTTCGAGGCAGCTCTGGCAACCGCGCTTGGTGTATGCACTTGCACATTCGGTGACGTCTTGCAAGAGGTTGCTGGGACTGCGGAATAACCTCGGCTTAGTGCAGTCTTGCCCTCAAGAGCTCCATCGGTGGCCCCGATCATCAGGCGAGAGACTGACACGGGGGGGTGGAGGACCTCGAACAAGGGTATTGGAGGCTTATGTCCGTTGAGGATATGCAATTAGCTGCATCAGTACGCCTCAGATATAGTATTATTATTATTATTATTATTATTATTATTATTATTATTATTATTATTATTATTATTATTTTGGACACCGTGATAGCCCAGTGGTCAAGTTCTACCATCTGGGCCCTGTCGCCAGTTCGATTCCCGTCGGTGCCACCAGTATTTTCATTGAACATACCGGTCCCTCTGGACCAGTATTTTCATTGAACATACCGGTCCGTCTGGAAGTGTTGGAACTGCCCTTGCGGGGGTGTCATTAGAGCCTATCATCAATTCTTCGTACTCCCCTCACGGGTGAGACGATGGAGGCGCATGTGCAGAAATGCATCAGCCATTGACAGAGAAGCACTATTATTATTATTATTATTATTATTTTGGACACCGTGATAGCCCAGTGGTCAAGTTCTACCCTCTGGGCCCTGTCGCCAGTTCGATTCCCGTCGGTGCCACCAGTATTTTCATTGAACATACCGATCCGTCTGGACCAGTATTTTCATTGAACATACCGGCCCGTCTGGAAGTGTTGGAACTGCCCTTGCGGGGGTGTCATTAGAGCTTATCGTCAATTCTTCGTACTCCCCTCACGGGTGAGACGATGGATGCGCATGTGCAGAAATGCATCAGCCATTGACAGAGAAGCACTATTATTATTATTATTATTATTATTATTATTATTATTATTATTATTATCATGATCCTTATATTAATGCATGAATGAAAGCATGAATGCATGAATTTCTGTATGTGTTGTACGCACGCATATATAGGTATGTACATGTAAGTAAGTAAGTAAGTAAGTAAGTAAGTAAGTAAGTAAGTGATGTATGTATCTAATGGATGTATGATATGTGGCTGGCAAGAGAGACCATGGTCCAGGCTTGTCTCGATCTCTGTCTCTCTCTCTCTCTCTCACACACACACACACACGGTTAGCTATAGACCATGTTCCCTGCCTGTCTCACTGGCTTATCAAAGCTAGGCCCAAGTGCAGCGGCGAGCGTGGCGTTGGTATGTCACGTATATGCTATACATGCTATGTATGTAGATAGCTAGCTATCGACCATGGTCCATGCTTGTCTGACTGGCTCATCGAAGCTAGGTCCGAGTGCAGCGGCCAGCGTGGCGATCAGGCACTCGCCCACCGCCGCGTAGTGCGCCACCTGCACCTGTATTCACAGCACTCTTTGTGTATGCTTTGATGTACGTTATGCATGTATATATGTAGATAGTTAGACATTCGCCCACGGCAGCGCAGTGAGCAACTTGCACCTGTAAGAGATAGGCAGGTAGGTAAATAGATAGACAGACAGACAGATAGATAGATAGATAGATAGATAGATAGATAGATAGATAGATAGATAGATAGATAGATAGATAGACAGACATTCGCCCACGGCAGCGTAGTGAGCAACTTGCACCTGTAAGAGATAGGCAGGTAGGTAAATAGATAGATAGATAGATAGATAGATAGATAGATAGATAGTAGACACTACTAGATAGATAGATAGATAGATAGATAGATCGATAGATAGATAGATAGATAGATAGTAAATAGATAGATAGATAGATAGATAGATAGATAGATAGGTAGGTAGATGAGATGTCGCAAAGGAATGTAGTCCTTGCAAAGGAACGCAGTTTCACATCAAACAATAATTTGTGTACTGTGCATGTGTCCGGGATGGGAATCACGGGTAGACTGTGTTCTGGAAAAAGAAGAGGAGGAAAGGACGTTGAAGAAAAAGGCAATCTAGGAATGGAGAGTGGGAGGATAAGGAAGAAGAGAAAGAAAAGGAAGCCGTTAGTCCAAGTGTTTTGAGCACCGTAAGCTTGCGCAAGCTACAATGATGACATTGTGTAAAGGCCTAAACCCCCGAAGGGACCTAGCCCGGGCTATGCAACACTGGACGGCTATGACGGAATGCAGGATGAGAGATAAGGGGAGGATGAGAGGGAGGGTGGATTGGAGTTCTTCAATGTCTTTCCATACGCTTGGTGTTGATGGCAAAATCAGGTGCTTTCTTCTTTCGATTGGTTCTTTCGGGGCACTTCTTGGACAACACTATCCGTTTATGACTGTTAACTTGATGCACAGAGATTCTACCCGTTTGAGAACTGGAGACCTCACAATCTACGTTCTGCTCTAGATGGTAAGTTGCAACCAAGCCTGCAACGAGTTCGAAATTACGTAAATAAACGAAGTGACGTTTCCTTATTGCTGCCTTAAAATACAGGTGCAAGTGGCCCACTGCGCGGCCTGGGCAAATGTCTAATCTACACTTGCATGCATGACGTACATGCATAACGTACATAAAAACATACGTACGTATACATGCATGTAAATACAGGTGCAGGTGGCGCACTCCGCGGCGGTGGGCGAATGTCTAATCTTTCTATCTATCTATCTATCTATCTATCTATCTATCTATCTATCTATCTATCTATCTATCTATCTATCTATCTATCTACCTACCTACCTATCTACCTACCTACCTACCTACCTACCTACCTATCTATCTATCTATCTATCTATCTATCTATCTATCTATCTATCTATCTATCTATCTATCAATCAATCGATCTATCTATCTTACAGGTTGACTGGTGGCCCACTACGCGGCCGTGGCTCTAACTATCTACATACATACATGCATAAAGTACGCAATACATACATACGTATACATGCATGTGAATGTAGGTGCAGGTGGCACACTACGCGGCGGTGGGCGAACGTCTCATCTATCTATCTATCTATCTATCTATCTATCTATCTATCTATCTATCTATCTATCTATCTATCTATCTATCTATCTATCTATCTATCTATCTATCTTCTCATGTCCACCCTTACGAAGATCCTTCGAGCCTCCTCGAAAAGAAGAGTCCAAAAGTGCACGTCCATCCGGACTATAAGTCACAACCCGGCATTGTCAACCCGGATTCCACCCACAGTGTTGACGCCGAGACATACTCTCATTTTGTCGGGTTGGTGGACTTGAAAACCAAGCAGATTTGGGAAGGCTAGGCGAGAATGACTGGAACAGATGTAAAAAGCAGTCAAACATTGTTTTTCATTCCTTGTCCACAAATTTACCGTAACGTGCGTGTTTTGCGGGAAATCGGGGGGAAAGGTGATATATGGAGGAAAAAGGCAATAGTTAATCTTTTCTGAAAAGATCTTTGACTTAATCGTTTGAAATCATTTCTGAACGGAATCGAAAACTAGTTAGTGAAGTCGAAACGTCGTGCAGAGGAGAATCTAACGAGCCGGTCAAAAAGAGTGACTCATCAACGGTGAGTCAACGTGAGTATGTTTGGCCGGTCGTTAAGGTACTCAGTCTGATAAAACGTAACAACTACACGTTATGACAGTTGATCATGTTAATACATAAATGGAAAAATAAAGTAACGGAATCATCTTAAAAATAGAAGTATAAACTTGAAGTAAAAACTTGAGTTGAAGAAAGTTTAATACAATATTAACAGTGTTTCCGAGTCGGTCCGGCACGGTATTCATTCCGATACACTGCTCATTCAATGCCGCGCCGCTGATTTCGTCATAGTATGATGTGCATGCAACACACGTACACAAAGCTTTATTATATATATATATATATTAAGTGATTACCAAAAGCGACTCGTCTATCGGAATGAATACCGTACCGGACCGAAATATTAATATTGTGTTAAACTAGGCTTTCTTCACTGAAGTTTATACTTCAAGTTTACACATCTATTTTTAGTTCCGTTACTTCATTTTTCCATCATAAGTTATTTCAGTATCGTCTGTCATAACCGTGTTTGTAGTTGTTACGTTTTCAACTAGGCTGCAGTTTAACAGATCTATTAATATTTATTTCCCTTTACCAGTTAGCTTTTTAGAAAATGTTAACTATTGCCTTTTTCCCATATCAGGCTAAACTTTATTTCCGGGCCT
>WBZZ01002456.1:20000-27500 GCA_019918135.1 Paulinella micropora | reverse complement strand
TATCTATCTATCTATCTATCTATCTATCTATCGATCTATCGATCGATCGATCGATCGATCTATCTATCTATCTATCTATATATCTATCTATCTATCTATCTATCTATCTAGTTGTAGAGTTGTACTGTACCGTATCATGATGCAGAGCATGAGATAGATAGATAGATAGATAGATAGATAGATAGATAGATAGATAGATAGATAGATAGATAGATAGATAGATAGATAGATAGATAGGTAGATAGGTAGATAGGTAGATATATAGATAGATAGAGATAGATAGATAGCGGCAGGTATGTAGAGATAGTTGTAGATTTGTACTGTACCGTGTCATGATGCAGAGCATGAGATAGATATATATATAGATAGATAGATAGATAGATAGATAGATAGATAGATAGATAGATAGATAGATAGATAGATAAATAGATAGATAGATAGATAGATAGATAGACAGATAGATAGGTAGGTAGGTAGGTAGGTAGGTAGGTAGATAGATAGATAGATAGATAGATAGATAGATAGATAGATAGATAGATAGATAGATAGATAGATAGCCAGGCAGGTATGTAGAGATAGTTGTAGAGTTGTACTGTACCGTGTCATGATGCAGAGCATGAGATAGATAGATAGATAGATAGATAGATAGATAGATAGATAGATAGATAGATAGATAGATAGATAGATAGATAGTTAGATAGATAGATAGAAAGATAGATTGAAAGATAGATAGGTACGTAGGTAGGTAGGTAGGTAGATAGATAGATAGATAGATAGATAGATAGATAGATAGATAGATAGATAGATAGATAGATAGATAGATATCCAGATAGCCAGTGAGGTATGTAGAGATGGTTACCTAGATTCTATATGTATATTTGTTACCCATATCTATCTATCTATCTATCTATCTATCTATCTATCTATCTATCTATATGTGTGTGTGTCTGTCTGTCTGTCTGTATCTATCTATCTATCTATCTATCTTTCTAATCTATCTATATAGGCGCTATCCTTTCTTTTGCGCACCTGATGACCTGACCGCCGTAGCCGAGTTGTCCTGTCTCTTAGGCCTGCCCAGTGAAAAGCAGGTATGTATATGTAGGTAGGTAGGTAGATAGGTAGGTAGGTAGGTAGGTAGGTAGGTAGTTGTAGGTAGGTAGTTGTCTTGTCTCTTGGGCCTTCCCAGTGAAAAACAGGTATGTATATGTAGGTAGGTAGGTAGGTAGGTAGGTAGGTAGCCTACCTACCTACCTACCTACCTACCTATCTATGTACCTACCTACCTACCTACCTACCTATCTACCTATCTACCTACATATACATACTGCTTTTCACTGGGCAGGCCCAAAAGACTAGACAACTACCTACCTACCTACCTACCTGCCTACCTACATATACATACCTGCTTTTCACTGGGCAGGCCTAAGAGACAGGATTGTCTTGTCTCTTGGGCCTTCCCAGTGAAAAGCAGGTATGTATATGTAGGTAGGTAGGTAGGTAGGTAGGTAGTTGTCTTGTCTCTTGGGCCTTCCCAGTGAAAAGCAGGTATGTATATGTAGGTAGGTAGGTAGGTAGGTAGGTAGTTGTCTTGTCTCTTGGGCCTTCCCAGTGAAAAACAGGTATGTATGGAAAGCATCTATATGTATGTAGGTAGGTAGGTAGGTAGGTAGGTAGGTAGTTGTCTTGTCTCTTGGCCTGCCCAGTGAAAAGCAGGTTATGTATTGTATGTTAAGCATGTATATGTAGGTAGGTAGGTAGGTAGGTAGTTGTCTTGTCTTTTGGGCCTGCCCAGTGAAAAGCAGGTATGTATTGTATGTTAAGCATGTATATGTAGGTAGGTAGGTAGGTAGGTAGGTAGGTAGGTAGTTGTCTTGTCTCTTGGGCCTGCCCAGTGAAAAGCAGGTATGTATATGTAGGTAGGTAGGTAGGTAGGTAGGTAGGTAGGTAGGTAGGTAGGTAGGTAGGTAGGTAGTTGTCTTGTCTCTTGGGCCTGCCCAGTGAAAAGCAGGTATGTATTGTATGTTAAGCATGAAAATGTAGGTAGGTAGGTAGGTAGGTAGTTGTCTTGTCTCTTGGGGCCTGCCCAGTGAGAAACAGGTATGTATTGTATCTTAAGCATGTATATGTAGGTAGGTAGGTAAGTAGGTAGGTAGGTAGGTAGGTAAGTATGACCTTTAATGCCTGTTAGGTGTGCCCAGCAAATAATAAATGTACATGTATTTTTGTATGTGTATCTGTATCTATGTATATATGTATGCAGATTGCAGATCGGATCGTGTACTGGCAGTTTCCCGACAAGTCGCACGACCTGGCGCACAATCACATCAGCAATAAGCCAGGCCGGCCCGGGCCCGGCGCGGGCAACTGCAGCGAGCACAATCCCAATCCCTTGCCACAACAGCCACAAGGGTCCACCAGTCGGTCCAGCAGGGAGCAAAGCCAACTGGTGGCACCCGCCCAGCCCGCGGGCCAGGCTTGTCCGGACAAGGACCAGGACAAGGACAAGGACAAGGATAAGGAAAATAACACTAGCAGTAGCAGCAGCAGTAGCAGTAGCAGCAGCGGCGGCGCTAATAATAATAACGATTCTAACACCCAAAACCATAACCAAAACGCTGACGGCGCGGTGCGGACGCACGTGAGCGACCGCGAGCGCGACCGCAATTTCCGGCGGTTGTGCCGCGGCGAGCACTGGCCACGTGAAGCGTTTGACCTGCTGACCCGCTGCCTGGACCTGTGCCCGGAAACGCGCATCACGGCCCAGGAAGCGCTGGCCCACCCTTTCTTGCTGCCGTTACGCAACGGTGATAACGGCGAGGAGGACGTGGAGGTCAAGTCGGCCCACTCGCCACCCGGCGCGGGAAGTTCCCTGCACGAGGACGACCCCGCCGGCCCTCCCGAAAAATCTGACTTTCCCAGCCTATCAGAATAACGTAAGGCTAGGCTATCTGGCAGAGCATACATACATAATAATGTTAGATGTCATACCCAGGCGATCACTTTCTCTTGGACTCTGCTCTTATGCGGTACACAGTATGTGTCTGGATGTTCAAATGAAAAAGAAGTCATCCAAGTTTGGACTCTTTTCTTTTTTTTGCGGTCAATTTTTTGCTGCGGACGGTATGTCATTCGAAAGCCGTTCATGAGCTTTCGAACGATGCATCCAAAATTGTGATTGGTTACTCCTTCTATTGACCAAAAAAAGTGAGAGCAAAGTTGGTTACGATTTTTTTCGCTTGAGCATAGCCAGTGATACGACAGCGGTAACGTTATATACAGCCTTTTTAGGGTTTATATAATATGAGGCGATGTCATTTTAAAATAGTTGTGTTTTGACGACCAAACTACCAAACCTGTACTAAGTATTGCTGTTGACATTCAAGACAACAACAAAAATTAGTTTTTCATTTTTGTGTCAGATTTTCATTTTTGTGACAGTTTTTCATTTTTGTGACAAAAATTCAAATTTTCAAATTTAACGGTAACATTTCGCGAAAATTTACGATATTTTGCGGACGAATATAGCCGTTAATTTGAAAAATTCAAATTTTCACCCAAAATCAAAATTCCAACCAAAACTGAAATTCCAACCAAAACAGAAAAATCAATTTTTTTTGTTGTCTTGAATGTCAACAGCAATATATGTCCTAGCAAATAAATAACATTATTACAATATTAATAATTTACAACATAATTATTGAATAAATCAAATATTGTAACTATATTATGAAATAATATTAATCAGAATTGAATATTCTATTTAATAATTAATTTAAAATAGTACTAAAACTTATAAATTGTATTTTAAATTAAAATATAGTTATCTACACGTTGACGCGGTTTGACACTGAAAGGAAGCTGATGCGATGCAGATTGCTTCCTGAAGCAGGCAGTTTCAAGTGTTATTGTATGTTATTAAATCTTGTTTTATCTATTTTTGATCGCTTTCCTGAATAAGTAGAGGCGATGCATCACCCTGTCCAGATTGCTAAGAATCATAGAAACATCAAGGGAAATGATGTTGCATGCTAATACAAATTTCTCCCATGGTTTGTATTGCTGTTGACATTCAAGACAACAACAAAAATTAGTTTTTCATTTTTGTGTCAGATTTTCATTTTTGTGACAGTTTTTCATTTTTGTGACAAAAATTCAAATTTTCAAATTTAACGGTAACATTTCGCGAAAATTTACGATATTTTGCGGACGAATATAGCCGTTAATTTGACAAATTCAAATTTTCACCCAAAATCAAAATTCCAACCAAAACTGAAATTCCAACCAAAACAGAAAAATCAATTTTTTTTGTTGTCTTGAATGTCAACAGCAATATTCTTCAGCTTCAGTGCTTGGGTTATATTGCTGTTGACATTCAAGACAACAACAAAAATTAGTTTTTCATTTTTGTGTCAGATTTTCATTTTTGTGACAGTTTTTCATTTTGTGACAAAAATTCAAATTTTCAAATTTAACGGTAACATTTCGCGAAAATTTACGATATTTTGCGGACGAATATAGCCGTTAATTTGAAAAATTCAAATTTTCACCCAAAATCAAAATTCCAACTAAAACTGAAATTCCAACCAAAACAGAAAAATCAATTTTTTTTGTTGTCTTGAATGTCAACAGCAATACATGAATTGTTTCTCCGCGTCACCACATAGCCAAGCGGGTAAATACTCCTCTGTATATTGGCTGGAGCCAGATGGATGACCCCATATGTTCATATGAATTGTAGACTCGAGAGCTGGATCATCGTCGTCTACTTCCACGTGTGTAACCTTTCCTAAGCTAAAGCTCTTCATCTTTTTTTGCTTTGTGTTTTTTGAGATTATTCCGACTTTCGTAATCCATATGTAAATTCAACATAAGGGAAAGTTCCTTAGTGAAGGGTTTGACTTTTTTGAGTTGATTATTTGCGCATAGGATTCCTCATATATTTCTTGAAATATTTCACTATGGTGAGCATATCCTTATTTTTAATAGTTTTTGAGAAATCTGTAATTGAAGTTGTGTAAAAAAGCACCATTACGTGTGGAAAAAAATTCGGAAAAAGACAGGTCGGGCCGTCATTTTTTTGCTGATTCAATGTGGTAAAAAAATGGTTTGCAACCACGATTATGATTAAAGAATCTGTCTTTGGTTGTTATTTTATTAGATTTTGAACTATGAAACGTTGTACAATACGTCTTAACAAATAATTTAATCGAATTTCGGAAAATTTTCAATATCTCTGAGAAACACAGTGTCGGCTGGAAAACAGTCCCTCAAGGGCAAATAAAAAAGCAAACAAAAATTTGGGAATTACTGCTCCTATAGCTCATAAACGAGTTGGGGGGGGGGGGGGTTCAAATACACTATAGCTTGAATTCTGGGGGAAGGGGAGCTAAAAAATACATGAAACCTAGAAGAAAACTGGTCAAAACTTTTTTGACATTCCGACATCTTGGACTTACCTGCCTCCAGGAATGAAGCAGACACATCCCTTTTTCAATATTTTTGTATCTATCGTAAGTATATGTCAGGGAGACATGATTGCACTAAAAAAACTGGAGGAGAAAGGTCCAGGAAAAAATGTACAGGCATGTGTAGGTCAGACACGTGAAGTTGTGAAAACCCACTTTTTGGTTTGTAGCTTCTAGGCAAAATGAACAAAAATCCTTTGGTGGAGCTTTAGTTTATGGTTTTGAAAGACGATTCCAATACTTAAAATTCTTAAAACTGATGAATACTAAAATGTATATGTCCCCAAAACCATAAAAATGCTGGTTTTGTGATTTTGAGTTTTTGCCTTCCGCAGACATTTACAAATGTCACAAAGTTGGAGAAATACGTTTAATGATAATACAAAACGATTCACCTATTCATCTGTGCAAGAAATAATACTTAAGCTACAAAATATAGATTTTCATGTTTCGACAAGGAAAAAATAGCTGATTTTCTACTAGCTAGTTTGTAGCCTACAAGTAAAAGTATCAAAAGATATTTTATACAAGTGATGAAAAACACTCAAAGTTACTATGTATATACTTAGATAGCTATGATATGTCTTGTGCTAAGAGATATCTGATGCACTCAGGGAACCCTCCCCTCTGTGCTTTTTTCCTAGGTTGGCCGGGCCAGGACGCACCGTGGAAGCCGGGGAATTTCATTGCATTTTTTACTGAAAAACATGGTCAGAACGTCTTGCCGGGTGGTACGCAGAACTAAGTAATTACAACAGATAAAATCATGTGGTTTTCACTAAATAAAAGCTTAACAAGTGTAGGGTTGCGCAACATACTTTCCTGATCAAAAAAATTAAAAAATCACATTTTAGTATTACATTATAAAATAGTCAAAAATATTACCGTTACGTATATTTCAAATTAAAATTTAATTTTTGAGTTGAATATGGCAAGCCAATCATCTGATTTAGATCTCTACAACAAAAAAAAAATTACTAAAAAATAATCAAAACTCGTTAAGTTCCGTGTGCCACCGCACTAAATCCATCCAATTTACATATGCTATCCCGTGACTCAAACACTATGAATGTGTCTACAGCAGGAAGATCAGCAGCTGGATCAATCGAACCAACTTCGCTGGCACCTGCCTCGTGACCGCCTGCCTCGCGATCGCCGTCGATCAGAGCTTGCTGTTGCAGCTGCTGCTCACTCACCTGCTTATGAGCTTGATTATCAACATAAGCATTCTCCGACTGCGCATTATTCGAATCACCGCCACTTATCAACAACGCCCAAGCAATCACTTCAAGTTCATTCTTCTTTCCCTTCGTGTCATTTCAAGTCTTTTTTTTTCCTTCTCTACTTCAATCTGCGCTGCAATACTAGTGCGCTGGCGCTGGCGGTTGTGACCTGAAGCTCTTTCTCTTGTATCCTCCTCTGCCTCCTCAGATGAGGAACTCTCATCCTCCTCATCCTCGTCGCTCGTGGACAAGCGACGGCGGCGGCGGCGGCGGCGGCAGCTCCTTTCACCTGCAGCAGGCTGCCTAGCCCGAGATCGAGGAAGAGCAGCTACTAAAGCGGAAAGAAAATTATATGTCACACTAATACTGAGTCACTGAATCGAAAATCACATTAAGGAAACAAACCAATATATATATACACATATATATATATAGTTCTTATGCATGCAATATATACATATACCTGCATGTTGCTGACGAACAAAATTACATCGCGAAGTCTTGCAATCATAAAGAGTAAGCTCAATTGGCCGTCCCTCCCTGTTGTTGCAGGGTTGACAATTCTTATTGGACATGCCTGGGCGTATGTCCCAGACCATCGCTGGATTTTGCACATCAGGATGCATGCCAAGGTTGGCGTACTGACGAACCCTCATGATGCCTATCGGATGACTAATCCGACCGTCCTCTTCTTGATCGCTGAAATCAAAATAACAGATTTTCATCACACCCAGCTTGTCACTTCCCAAGTTGATACTGTCAGACATCTTGGGAACGTCGATGTAAAGAGACTGCGTGAACTCCCGAAA
>WBZZ01002456.1:0-15000 GCA_019918135.1 Paulinella micropora | reverse complement strand
GTCCTCCACCCCCCCGTGTCAGTCTCTCGCCTGATGATCGGGGCCACCGATGGAGCTCCTGAGGGCAAGACTGCACTAAGCCGAGGTTATTCCGCAGTCCCAGCAACCTCTTGCAAGACGTCACCGAATGTGCAAGTGCATACACCAAGCGCGGTTGCTAGAGCTGCCTCGAAACCCCACCCATAACAATCTGGTGTCTGCTGGGTCCTGGGCTATCAACCAGCATATGCGGAGTTTAAGATCTTTTACGCGCGCAACGACCCTCCTCCCCAGCATCTACCACCAAAGGGTTATGAGTTGGCGTCACAGTTTAACGCCTTGAGGCCATTGGGCTGAATAATAATAATAATAATAATAATAATAATAATAATAATAATAATAATAATAATAATAATAATAATAATAATAATAATAATAATAATAATAATAATAGGAATAATGTTGCTACTACTACCCTTTCTTCGGTTGTCAATGAATAGATGTCTGATGACAATTTGTCGGACTTAGCTTTCAACGATGAAGCTCTCCTTGGTAAGTGAGTGAGAGAGTGAGAGAAAGAGAGAGTTAGACAGAGAAATAGAAAGTGATAGGGGGGGCGGGGGGAGGGAGAGAGAGAGAGAGAGAGAAAACACCACAGATAGATAGGTAGTCCTCTGAGAGAATATTAAGTAGAGTAAATGAATGAATTTGTGCGTGTGTTGTTTCAGCTGCGGTGACAGCTGCAGATGAAGCGAAATCCGGATCAAGTGGAGAAGTTGAGAAGGAGCAGGAGAAGGAGAAGCAGAAGAAGAAGA
Organism: Paulinella micropora; assembly: GCA_019918135.1. Lineage (NCBI taxonomy): Eukaryota > Cercozoa > Imbricatea > Euglyphida > Paulinellidae > Paulinella > Paulinella micropora. The sequence continues at coordinate 14,206 of WBZZ01002456.1, read as the reverse complement.
AGAATCCTGCTCCTTCTTCTCCTTCTCCTCGTGCTCCTTCTTCTCCTGCTCAGCAGGAGTTGAAGGAGAAGAAGGAGCAGGAGGAGAAGGAGAAGCAGGAGGAGAAATAGAAGGAGGAGAAGGAGAAGGAGGAGAAGGAGAAGGAGGAGAAGGAGAAGGAGAAGGAGAAGAAGGAGCAGGAGGAGAAGGAAAAGAAGGAGCAGGAGGAGAAGGAGAAGAAGGAGAAGAAGGAGAAGGAGAAGGAGGAGAAGGAGAAGGAGGAGAAGGAGAAGGAGGAGAAGGAGAAGAAGGAGCAGGAAGAGAAGGAGAAGAAGGAGGAGAAGGACAAGAAGGAGAAGGAGGAGAAGGAGAGGGAGAGGGACAAGCGCGACTCCGCTAGCCACCCAGTAGCTTAACCCTCCTTTTGGCATTCTTGCAACAACAGCTAGCTGCACCGGATCATCTTCATTCTCCTTCTCGTTCGCCTTCTGTTCCCTCTCCCATCCGGCAATCAACAAGGAGTCATGCGTGCTGAAAGATGCTGGAGGATTTGCAAACCAACGGACGGTGTCAGCATCAGTGAACACAAGCGCTACACAGAAGCGTGGAAAGATGATTTTCTTTGTGGCCAAGAGGTTTGTTTGCAATTCAAGAAGCAAAAAAAATCTAGCGGTTGGCGCGTAGCAAGGTTTGATGTACAGTTGCAGGACACAGGAAAGTAAAATACTTTGGCTGTTTGGTTCTATCACGAGGCCGACCGCCAAAAGTTGTTAGGACTCCTTCGATAATGTCACACATCAAATGTGCTCGTGCGATGGATGAAACAGCAAGCGCTAGGGCTGCGCCTCTGAGTCTCACCGAGGAATGGATGAATGCTGACGATTTTCAGGAAGATGCGTGGACCGATAAAGATTAACGTCGTGGTGGGCGGGCCGCGCGCGCGGAGAAGCCATCAACGGATAACGATTCCGCAGAGACTGAAAGTGATTCGGATACTACGAAATCGCACTCGGAATCCACTGAGTCATTGTCAGCGAGCGTCAGAGGCAAAAGAAAAAGAAATGCTACGAAAGGGGAGAAGGGACAGAGAGGAGAGAAGGGACAAAAAGGAGAGAAGGGACAGAAAGGAGAGAAGGGACAGAAAGGAGAGAAGGGACAGAAAGGAGAAAGGGGACAGAAAGGAGAAAGGGGAGAGCAAGGAGAAAGGAGACAGGAGAAAGGGGACAGAAAGGAGAAAGGGGAGAGAAAGGAGAAAGAGGAGAACCGGGACAAGCGGGTGCATCAGCGCCAGCCGAGCAGAATCAAAATTATCATGAGTTTGCAAAGCTAGTAGTAGGTACTTTGGAGAGAGTAGCTTTGGCAGCGGTAACAGGTAGTGTCAGTCGGCTTGCAGGTGCCTCAGCTTCCGAGTCAGAAGAACCTGCTCGCAAAAAGTCAAAGATTGAATGCGGGTTTGAATCCAGTAAATGTGACGACATCAAACTTGTGCTGAGTCAAGCGATTGTAAAATGCCGAAAGGTGGAGGATGAGGAGAAAGTTATTGCAAAGCTTCTAAGAGTAGACAGACTTTCTGCAAGGCAATCAACACACATACAGTCGATTTGGTGGGATGTAAAAGCTACATCTCCAGATGCTCTTATTAATTTTTCAAAAGTAAGAGAGCTTTTGGTTGAGAAAAATCAAAATGATTTTTTTAGAAGTTATTCTACAACAAAGAAATATTTAATTACTGGTAACAATAATTAGTTAAAAAATTAAGCTTAAATTATTTGAAGTTTGTGAACAGTTAACTTTCCTTGCCGCGAGGGAGGAGAAGGGGGGGAGGGGGGAGGGGGGGGGGGGGGGGGGGGGGGGGGGGGGGAGGGGACTGATGACGGCTAGTGTACACCGCAGGCTACGCAGCAGTGACCTGCTGTCAGAAAAAAATATATATAAACTAACGTTTGAGTTAATAGTAACATTGTTATTAATTTAATAAATTCAATTTCCATAAATTAAGATGGATTCAGAACCGGTGCAGAGGTCAGTTTGGCAATTAGGTTTGGCCCAGTACACAACTATTTTAAAATGACATCGCCTCATATTATTACTTATAGTACATTTATTTGTCCATAATATTTGCATTTTTAGTATATTAATTTCCACTCCTACTGATAAAGCGTACCGTTTGTAAGTAAAGATATTTTGCTCTAAACAACTTTATTAATACCTACTAGTAGTAGTATATCAGACTGGCAAAAGTCATTACCGTTGACATTTCATTCCTTTTTGACTGACCGGCCCGTTAGATTCTGATTCTCCTCTGCAGTGCACGACGTTTCGACTACTCTAACTGTGAGTTTGGATACAACCCCACTGAGGGGTAAATACACAACCAACTCGGTTAATAAAGAACTCTATGACTGCATTAAGTCCTGACTCCTGAGAGCAGGTGACTGAGTAAATAGCAAAGCGGTCACTTCGTTTATTTTCGTAGATTTCTACTGTAATACTTGTTCAGTCACCGCAGACTTTGCCACGGTTGCAATCAATGCCGGATATATTAATACGAACACGACTGAACCGGTGAACGTAGATTGAACGGTGAGCTCCGACAGTTGCTAAGTTGTATTTCGCGAAGCTATACTTCGGAACTGAGGCTGGCTCAGCTTCACTGTCAAGTTGTCACGTTTGACAACTTGAGTAGTAGTCGGATGGGTGTTTCGGATTTTGCTGAAAGTTTTAGGCCGCCGGGACTCTTGAAAAATGAGTCCCCAGTCATGAATTGTTGCAGTGCCACGGTGTTTTTTCACATTCTGGATAACTTACGTGCCAACTACGAATCTGTAAGTCAAGAGTCTTGATTGGAAATTTTTTTCGTAAGTTCTTGGCATGTCCAAGATATGTCAAGACAACTCACTGATGATATGTAACTCACGGTGCAACTCATGCGCAATTGTGTGCAACTCAAGTCCCGAGCTGACAGTTCAGCCTCGGAGTCAATGAATTTAGACTCGGCAAGCTCGAACAAGGACGGAAACATTGGTTTTCTGACCACTTACACTTGCCTGACTCATGACTCCTCATGAACTTTCAGATGATCATGATCGTGGTGAGGATCCCCCTAGGTCATGGCCGGGCACATCTTGTCAGAGTAAAAGACAGTGGAAGTACAATCCACGCGCGATCTATGACCACCGTTATCATGCACTGGAGGAAGAAATCCAAGAACACAAACTTGGCAACCGCTATATGACCACCGGCATAATAGTCATAGCCATCGGAGCCAAAGGTTACATCTCCAGTACTTCATACGACGAGCTCGTGCACTTCTTTTCCAAGGATATTGCACATCACATATACATGGGCTTAACGGACAAATGCCACAAGCACATACTAAAGGTGTGGGAGATTCTCCATAGCGCGGCACTGTGCCAGGAATGAGCTCAAGTTCCACGGACATATACTGGTGGTTTTGATCATCCGACAGCCACAAGAAAGGCCAACTCCCCAGGGATGAGGAAAAGAAACAGAAAAAAGTGGACTTCACCACGCCGCCCCCAGGACTCGCCCTCCACTCACAAAGTCCCACGGCACCAAAACGGAAGCAACATCTCACTGCCCCTCACCAGCAACGCAGGTCGCGGCCCAAAGAGCAATCAACAGGCAAATGAAGGAACAAAGAAAAACAACCGCAGGCAGTCGTACTGCGGGAGGGCGAGACGAGTTCAAAGAGGTGGGGTGCAGAGTCCCCGGAACACTGCTTCGACAGACCTTCAAGTTTTTGGTCTGACCCAGATCGATTGGAGCCACCAACGCATAGGATTATCAACACAGCACCATAGACTCTCGACGTCAACCTTTTGTGATTTCATTACCCCCACTACCTATTGGTCTCTCAATCTCAATGATACGTTTCACCGTCAAGACCCAACGTTCATTTTCCAGTATTTTTTTTTATACCTTTTTTTTCTGGGACGGCCCGACCGTGAGTGATTCCCAAATGATGTCTACCATCGGTCTCTGAAATTGCTATCTACCTACCTGCTTAAAACTTTTCAGCAGTATAACTAAAGTCTACTGCCTCAACTCTACCGCCAAGAAGCCGCGCAACTCATCCAGAAGATATACATATTATGGGCGGGCTACATTATTGAAGTATTGTAACAGTTACACCTCAAGAGCATCGGAACCCAGGGAGCAAGGAAGAATGCTGACTTAGCTTGAGCCAGACTCTCCGATTATAATATTACCGCTTACGTACGCCGTGTATTTGCCTGAATATGGACACCCATCTTTTACCATTTTTGGGCAAGTATGCTGCCACGCCATACGCAAGTATGGTAGGGGCTGCAGTGTTTGCCTTATTCCAAGTTTAGGGCTACTTGTAGCTTCACTCCCCCCCCCCCCCCTCTAATAGTTCAACCCCCCCCCTTCTCTCTCGCTTTCTCTCCGTCGCAACAAGAGAGTCTATTCTATTTCACAATACCTGTGCAAGTCTTTTCGCGATTTCCTTCACGCTGGCTTGCTTGAGGGTAGGAGCGCTGCGGTCAAAGGCGCAGAAGTCAAGGCTACTGAAATCCAGGCCATGACTTTTGCCTTCTGCTTTGAACTGCTCAATCTTCGAATGGTCATCCCTTCTTATGACAGGGATGATGACCTTGCTCGCGGCTAGTGCCCAACGGACCTCTTGTCTACAGAGCTCCCGCGAGAAGTAGCTGTTCTTTCCGTCGTCGGTCACGATGGCGATGAATGCTTTCGATTTTTGTACTCCCGCTTTCATTGCATTCAAGTCTCGCTTTTCCATCTCCACGTCCAGCCAGCAAGACTTGCCCCTCTTACCCAGCGCATTGAACAGCTCACTCGCGATCACTACGGCTGCTTCATCTCTCTGAGTGTGGCTCAAGAAGAAGTCCCAACCAAAATCCGGTGCATACTGTTTATGCTTGATTCCGTCTATGGCACAGACATAGCTCTCTCCCGAGGGCCATCGTCCTGCTTCATTTCCCAAGCGTTTGATGTCTTGTTTGCTCTCTTGCTGACTTCCATCGCCATTCCCAGAAACCATGGACCCGTGTTGCTCAAGAAAAGCAGCATTGACTTTGGCCACTATTTCCTTCATACTGGCGTCTTTCAGCGCCTCATTCTTGTGGTCAAAAGTGCAAAATCAAAGCCACCAAGATCTAGTCCTCGCTCTTTGCCTTTTTCTATGAGCTTCCCAATGTCGAGCTTGTCGTCTCTGCGCACGACAGGAACGATGACTTTGCCCGCGTCCACTGCACAGCGGATCTCTTCTTGGCATGATATTTGTGAAAAGTAGCTGTTGTGTCCATTGTCGGTCACGACCGCGGTGAAGACGTCCGAAGTCCGTATTGCCTTTTCTTTATCATGGACGTTCCCTTGGTTGTCCTCTCCGTTCTGCCAGTAAGGTCTGCCCACCTTGCAAAGCGAATCATGCAGCTCACTGGCGATCAGTTTGGCTTCTTCATCTCTGTGTGCATGGCTGAGAAAGAAACTCCAACCAGCCTTTGCTTGCTGGCCACGCACATCATATGCCTGCTCAAGCCCCAAAGCACACTCAAGCCCTCGCGCCCGCTCGCCCATGGCTGCTCGTCCAGCACCTCGCAGATCTCATCGGCAACCTGCGACGTGTCCCTGGCAGGCCTCGTCCTTTCAGAACACAGCTCTGGCAGAGCAAGTGTGCGACACAGGCGGATTCTTCTGCGCGGCCCCAGCGAGGAAGGCGAAGCACCGTGAGCACCTCTTGAACGAAGCTGGACGCGTAGTGACACAAGAAACCCTTCGAACCCGCCACACACCTTTGGAAACAGCATGCATGGAATCGATTGCAAAAATGCATGCAATCTACGGAAATAAACAGTTTGGATCTTTGCACATGTGTTGATACTTTATTTCAGCATCATATTACATGGATGCACAAATACATCAAGCATCGCCAACTTGTCTTGAATACAGATTGCAAAGCATGTTGTAAATCATATAGACGGACAGGAAAAGTTCGCGTCCTTGTTCGTCCAGCACCACACGCACCGCTCCCTTGTCGCCTGTGATGAAATTCTAAGTTAGTGGGAAAAAAAAACAAAAAACTAATGATTATCTAGACTATATTAATACATAATTAGTCTTACAATAATTTAATAATTTCCGACACTAGACTATACAATACTAGTATGAGCTACTGAAATATTGTAGTATTAACACGAATGTGAAATTTTAAACAGAGCAAACTTCTGAATCAATTGAAACACAAATCTGCAAAAGCATCATTGCTATTTATTAATAATTACACAACAGCCCCCCCCCCGCTCACTCTCCTCTCCTCTCCTCTCTCCTCTCTTCTCTCTCCTCTCCTCTCTCTCTCCTCTCCTCTCTCTCTCTCCCTCTCTCCTCTCTGCGCGGCTGGTCCACCTCTCTGAAACAAAACTCGTGCGTGCCGAAGTAGATTGCCAAGCGCTGAACACGCAAGTTGCACAGCAAGCACAAGATTTTTGAAGTTTTTTTTTTTTTTTTTTTTTTTTTTTTTTTTTTTTTTTTTTAATCAAGACAATATATCAATACACAAAAGAAAACATAATGCCAGGAGATATCCACTAGCTTCTTCGCACCATACCTCAGGGCCCAGTTTCTTACTTAGGAGTCGGGCGGCCAACACAGCCATGAAGCCTGGTGGGAATAGTAGCTCTGTAGTCTTTCGCTGGGAGAACTTGACCCCCGCCGCCAAGCAGCGCTCACCGAAACTAAAACCTAGGTCCCGAGGCGCGAAGATGACGCCGAAGTATCGCTCGCCGACGCTGCTGGGAATCATAATTTGCTCTGCGCTGCTGATGTCTGAGGATGGGTGGCCGAACACTGGAGGGGTCTGTGTGGCTGCAGCCTTAGAGTATTTTGTAGGTTCTGGTGCTGGTGCTGCAGCGGACAGCGACTCGTGTTTGTGGCCGAGGGGTGCAAACACATCTAGCATTTGCAGGAATCGCAGCACCTACATATCAGAGGAGATGCAAACGAAAAGGTAAAACGGCAGATCGAGAGGGTCATAGATCCCTTTCTGTGATGTATAAATATTCCGTGCAATGAAAGCAATGATTCATGACCATGATCACGTTCAACTCTATGTATCTGTAATTTCTCAGTGCATGCTAAGGTCTCGCGGTTGGAACCTGGGGAACGTCTTCTTCCCTGGCAAGCTTGGGCCCTATTTTGCAATGCCGGCAGAGCCGCTCACGAGAAATCAACTCGGAGCAGCCAAAGCACAATTTATATAGCAGTTGTGGCAGTAATCGCCTAGGAGAGCCATCGTCCACGACGCGTTGTTACAGACTTCGCATTGGCCCATATGCATTATGCTTTTTCTGCGCCCAGCCTGGGAAGCTTGCTTGGCTTTCGTCTTGGAGTCAATAGCAGCATCGTCTCCCGCTTCCGATGCTTCTTGTTCCGAAGGCGTAGGTGCCATGGAGGCTGGCCAGCATTCTTTCAACAGAGCTTTCTGAATCTCCTCGCGAGACACCGCTCCTCGCTTGGTCTTCAAGCCTGTGCCATGATTCAGAATTATAATAGGACTCATTTTGGATTGGACTTATGGCTACTGAGAACTCTGCAGTATGTAACTCAAACATCGGGACTGGGAATATGTACAGGGAGAAGTAAAAGCTATTCAAGGGAAGAAGTGAAAAAATAAATTATAGCCGAAGATATGAATATAATGCAAGTAAATAGAAAGTAGAAAGAAAAATATTTTCTTCTACTTCCTTCTTCTTTTTCTGCCTCTTCCTCTTCTTCCTCCTCTTCCTCCTTCTTCCTCCTTCTTCCTTCTTCTTCCTCCTCTTTCTTTCTTTCTTCCTTCCTTCTTCCTCCTCTTTCTTTCTTTCTTCCTTCCTTCCTTTCTTCCTTTCCTTCTTCTTCTTCTTCTTCTTCTTCTTCTTCTTCTTCTTCTTCTTCTTCTTCTTCTTCTTCTTCTTCTTCTTCTTGTTCTTGTTCTTCAAGTAAAGCGTAATTGTGCAGGGAGAACATTAAAAGCTAGTCATGGTAGTAGTAGTAGTAGTAGTAGTAGTAGTAGTAGTAGTAGTAGTAGTAGTAGTTACTACTAGTAGAAGAAGAAGAAGAAGAAGAAGAAGAAGAAGAAGAAGAAGAAGAAGAAGAAGAAGAAGAAGAAGAAGAAGAAAAAGAAGAAGAAGAAGAAGAAGAAAAAGAAAAAGAAGAAAAGAAGAGATAGAGTATGTATCGAAACACACCCATATATACATTCAACAAAAATAAAACATCAACCAATGCATGATAATAAGTACGCCAGCACTACTGCCACACATAACCATCGCACTTGGTACTCCCAACAACAATAATAATATCATAACAACCTTTGAACGGATGCTTTTGGGGCCGAACAACGACTGCCAGAGCAAGCGCAAGCCAAACTGGACTGCGCCAGAGAGAGAGAGATGAGAGAGATGAGAGATGAGAGAGATGAGAGAGATGAGAGAGAGAGAGAGAGAGAGATAGCAAAACGATGAATGTGTAAGAATAGTAATACGCAAATGCCAAGTTCAAAACTAAACAGTAGTTCTTAAAAAGCTTCGAATTCTGGTCAAAGCTTACCAATTTTTGTTGCCCGTCACACACACAGAGCAACAGACATAGGGAAAGCTACAGATAGCCGTATGATCCCAAACTCTTCCTCTAACGCTGATACACATATGCCAACGGCATTAAAAATATTAACATAGTCTAAACTTTTCAACGGTTCTTTTGTATGAATCGAAACCAACAAAGAAAATAATGATTGCAATCATAGAGCCGACAAGGATCGCGTTAAATTGTAGTGTTGACTGAAATGATGGATCTAGTGATTATCTTAGTGCACCCACCTTAGCACGAGCTCAGTTCCGAACTCCATCACGTCGCCTTGGTAGATGAGCTCCCGAAGCACCAGCTAAAGTGCAAGAACAATAGTTAAACATAATGCATATAGTTAGCATGCAATTCATATGTATAGGACGATACTATTAGTGGTACATATATACATGTATATTTACATTATATATATATATATAATTAAATATATATATATAATATATCTATAATATATATGTATATAATAATAATAATAATAATAATAATAATAATAATAATAATAATAATAATAATAATAATAATAATAATAGTGTATCTCCTGCCAATTGCTGAGCCAAAAGGCCATGTGCATCCAGTCCTCCATTCCATAAGGAAAGTCTCCACACCAATCGGTGGAATAAAGGAAGTGACGGCATAGAACATTACTCTAGGAGCTTTATACCAATCAGCCCATGGAAAGGACCGATGGCCTATGTACTCCCTAAATAATAATAATAATTAATAATAATAATAATAATAATAATAATAATAATAATAATAATAATAATAATAATAATAATAGTGCTTCTCTGTCAATGGCTGATGCAAATCTGCACATGCACCTCCATCGTCTCACCCGTGAGGGGAGTACGAAGAATTGACGATAGGCTCTAATGACACCCCCGCACGGGCAGTTCCAACACTTCCAGACGGACTGGTATGTTCAATGAAAATACTGGTGGCACCGACGGGAATCGAACTGGCGACAGGGCCCAGATGGTAGAACTTGACCACTGGGCTATCACGGTGTCCAAATAATAATAATAATAATAATAATAATAATAAATAATAATAATAATAATAATAATAATAATAATAATAATAATAATAATAATAATAATAATAATAATAATAATAATAATAATAATAATAATAATAATAATAATAATAAATATATATATATAATATGTATATAATATTTATACATATGTCAGTAATGAATTTGTTCATGGGTGTTTACATGGCTTCAAATTGCAGGCAGCAATAATGACAATCATGCACTCACAAGTACCTCAGGAGCGCTCGTGGGAAGAAGAGATTTGACTATCTCTAACGCCTCTGCATAGGACGCGTGCCACTTGGTCTGGAACATTTGCCAAACATCATTCCAAAATATCAAGTCCAATTTGACAATTTAGGAATGTTAGTAGTAACTTGAGTTTCATGCTACCAGGTGTTTTCTGCGCCACTCTGCTAGACCATCTTGCGCCAGCACCAAAAACTCAGGCACGTTTGCGAGCTCCGGCATGCTGCGGCAAGACATGCAATAAATCACATACATAAATGTCATTTTGCCTCGAAGTTCGCTACTGATTTGCACAATCATAAGGCACTATCCAAAACACACTCATGCTAGACCTGAGCAAGTTGCGACCGGCCTGAGCAACCCGCTTTCGGAGATCTTCCAGCATTGCAGGCGCCTTGTCAGTCGTGCAGTCCAAAAGCATGCCCGAAGCGTCCAGGTGCGCGTGCTTGAATTTCGAGCTCAGTCTTGGGCAAGCTACAACAGCTCAGACTGCTGTGAGTTATTTCAATTTGGATGCAAAATAGCTTGCAAGGAAGGAAAGACTCGTGTTATAGATCACAACACTCGGCTGAAAGTCATACCTTTATGTCAAAATGGACTAAGAGAATGTACACAGTCGTGATACACCATAATTCACAAATGAAACAAGGCAATACTTGAAAATGTTGGAATGCCTTTGAAATATTTTACATTTGCTGATTTTCATGACGCCGACGGAAAATGGATTATCAGAGCCAGGTCGCAATGTCAAAATATAATAGCATCAATAATGTTACATAATTAAACTTTTCAGTAATATGCCAACCTGTTGCAGCCACTCCTGTGCGCGCTGCAGCTCAGGCGGCTCCGGCTGGTCTTGGTGTGTACAAACCAACAGCGTGCGACATGCGCGATTGTATGCGCCCGGCGAATCTCTACACAAATAATCGAGGGCCGAAATAGGTGCGGGGGGGGGGGGAGGTGGGTGAAATAGTTCACGATTTGAAAAATAGTCTTTCATTTGGGACATTTACAGCCTTTGCTCAGTGTCTAGATATGCAGTTTGATGCAATGAGTCTTAAATTACGATCGTATAGCTGTATGGGCGACTGTACTGAATGCTTGCGTACAGGATTTGGCATTTATTTTTTATGAACAGAGAGAAAATCTCTTGATCCGAAGGAACTTACAACGCACTGAGCCAAAGCTTCAGCTGCTGCTCCCGGGTGCGCTGGTCATCGGTGGCTTTGCAGACCAACAGGAAGACAGCGCAGTCGGCCGACAAGAAGTGCAGGTTGGTGGCGTAGAACTCGGGCTGGCCCGGCAGGTCCCGCACCATCCAATGCAGGCCCGCCTCCGACTCCTGCACACGATGCGTCACACAAATACGCAATTTGACAGCAAAAAAAGCAAACAACGGAAAATTTATCGCATATCCGATATTTGTATACATAATATTATGTCTGTACCGAAAAAGTAAAACATTTAATTGCATTCTTGATTGTTGGTCGTGAATACGATTCGATTCCCGCGGATTGAAAAATGTTTTCACCAAACGAAGAGTAGAAAAATCTTTGGCTAAGCTGCAACCAAAAGGTCCACCCTCTTTTATGCCATGGTATTTTGGAAACACTTCAGTCTATTGCATTCTTTGTGTAAGCCATAGCGATTGGATATTAATCGGGTTGAGAGTGCATGCACCATGCAGCTGAAGAGCAGCACGCTGGTAGTGCGCTCCAGGGGATTCCATTCGGCAGTCTCGCGCTTCAGTGAGGGCGCTAACCAGCCTCGCTCCAGCAGCGTCGACTTGCCCACTTTGAAATTTCCCACCGTTACTAACTGCAGATCAGGCAAAGCAGCAATCAATCGCAAGTACCAACCATCGAAAGGACTGCAAAACAAATTTCATAGTCATTGTTAACGGTTTGACTCGACCCGTTAACGGTTTGACTCGACCTTCCTGCGTATACTGACCAGATCAATTCGATAAAAAATACCACTGTGAGGGACCAATAGCCAAGAATTATTCCACAAGAATGATATTTTGTACTTTCTAACAGCGCTGTGGACTGAGAACAAGTATACCCTAGTAATATGCGGCGCAAGTTCAAACAAGAGGCTGTTGGGTATATGGAAATGTACATAGAAATTCTCTGACCTGCAACCGCGCCCGTGGTATTTTTTTAGCGTTGAGCTTCCAAGTCGCAACAGTTGCAGCACCTGAGCAGATGACACAATCTAAATTTAAATCCCTTCTAAGCTACCAAGGTTGGCGATATTAACATACTTGTAAGCCTGCGTCCACGCCTAAGACGTTGACGTCACTGCAAGCCCGTCTTCCCAACTCATCATCTCGCTTCAGGAGCTCTATGACGTCACGAGTCAAAATAGAAGATTAGGATGCATGTAATAAATTACATCATCTCAGTTGAGAGGATTTCAAGTGACTGCCTGTAAAGTGTACCTGTATTGCGGCTGACCAGCAGCTTCTGTAGCTTACCAAAGCGCTTGGCGTCTCCGAGCTCGGCTGGGACCATCGTCAACTGGTTTGCGCGCAGATCCAGCTCCTCTAGAAAGGTCAAGCCGTCTTCGCTCGAAACTAGCAGTGACAAGTCGTCGTCTGTCAAGCCGATCGCGTTGAGTCGCAGGCGCCGCAGATGCCGGTGTTTCTGCAATGTATCAGCAAACATGACATCTCTGTGCATGTAAGCTCGATGAAGTTGTACAGATGAGACTTTTTAAAGACCTACGAGTGACATTTGGTACCTACTTTTCTTGTCTCTCGCTCCCACTTTAGAGACGCTTTGACTCAAAGGACGTCTTTCCCCTTTACCGTGATTTTTTTCTCTTCTAGGATCAACTTTCCTGTCTTTATTTGAGCATTATATTCTCAAAGCTTTTGTGCTTTCCTCACTCAATTCCATCTACACGCAAAGTTACGACTAGCAAAAGATAAGTATAAGCTAAAATACACAAAACCAAATATAATTATTGTATTACATATACTATAACATTCATAATGAAAATCACCATGACAGTTATACTTATTACTATGACGTAATGCAACAATATTGAATAATACGCAAATTATCTTAGTTGAGCTGGCCAACCGCAATCCAGAGAAGGAGCTCCTCGATAGAAGAACGATCAACGATCTTAGATGACTGCAAGCAAGACTAGCTCTTGTAGATTGGTTCCCTAGCACATCAGCAACGGATAGTAGGGTGTGATGAATACAGGCCTCGATGTTTTAACATGTAAAGCGAATAAAAGCTATGTGCTAAGCAACAAACAACAATTGCTGAACAAGCACTAGACCTCGTGACTAGTCACTTACAAGATGAATGATTATGTTAAAAATATTTCTAATTTTTACACTATGTTTCTGCTCTTGTCGTTGAAAGTTATAAACACCACAAATATTAAAAACAAACGCAATCATAATATTTTACACATATATAAGATATTATACTTCAGTCTGGTATGTTGGGAGTTCACCTTTTCAAAAAGTACTCTGTTGTCACCAGGCCCCACTAATTGAATACGGGCTGCTCCCTAGCACGAGACATGATTCAAGTAAACACACACACAAACGCACACGCACACACAAACACAATATCACAAACGCTCACGCGCACACAAATGCGACTGCAAATATTCAAGTCAATCTGAGCTTGAGACCTGACTGCAAAGCTCATCCAGCTCGGTTACTCGCGATCGATTTGTCTGGCAAGAAAAATTCAATAATTGACAACTTAGGTACTTAACTGCTAATACTGATACTACTGTCTATTCACAGGTTTTTGTATCATACATACATACATACATACATGCATATATATATACTATATAAACAGTTGGATGAATAGAGACAGAGATAAATAGATAGAGATATATGCGTGCTTGCCTGCACATACATACATACGAGCATAATACGCATGTACATATATATAGATACATAATTATATACATACATTTGAAAGATATGATCTCAGTCTATATTGTTATCGAATCTATGCTACTTTACAATAAAATTGCCATCAATAACCAAGATAAACACATATTGATGCTGCTACAATAGTCCTGCATCTATTTCTAAAATTGCTAATAGTGAAGAATTCGCCGTTGTTATATATCTTTCAGAGAGTCCACACTGACCCCTGCTTGATATAATTTTCAAAGTCTATTGCAAGTTGCCAATCAACCTATAATATAATGCATACTACTAATTTACACACACCAGTCAATCTAAAGGTAAGACACAACACGGGACGATCAGGTCCAACCTCGACAATCTTCAAGGCATTCTTGTTTTCTACTCCACTCAGCGTCGTGAGG
>WBZZ01002455.1:60000-65000 GCA_019918135.1 Paulinella micropora | reverse complement strand
TAGATAGATAGATAGATAGATATGGATAGATGGATGGATAGATAGATGGATAGATATCTATCCATCTATCTATCTATCTATCTATCTATCTATCTATCTATCTATCTATCTATCTATCTATCTATCTATCTATCTATCTATCTATCTATCTATCTATCCATCCCGGGGGGATGTAAAGGCCAGCTGCTCAGTGCTCCGGCCTAAGAGCAAACCCCCTAGATTAAGGAATTATTGCTGTTTATTTGTTGTGCCCATGTCTGCTCTTGCCTCTGTTTGCCATTTGCTGTCTCTGTTTCCTTGGTCTCCAATGGACTGGGTAGTTTATACCATAACTGCCCAGCCCTAGGCTGCGCGCGTTCTTTTGTGGCTCTGCGAGCAATTGTTCGGGAGAGCAAAGGGTTGGGGGTTGTTGCGGTGCACGGTGTATTGGTGGCCTGGTCAGCTGGTTACAAATGACAGTGAGGAGCGGCACTGTCGAGCAGTGAGATGCGACACTCTGCCTGTCGCGCAGTGAGGGGCGCCACTGCGTCGGGTTTCGTGAATCTTCGCATAGCTTTCTCGTTTCTCGACGGTGTGGAGGATCAGCTATGCAGGACAGGGAGGTTGCAACTCAAGGCCGCAACCTCTGTCACCACCACAGGATCTAATTTAGAGTGGGACACGGCCATCCAAGAACAACATGAACATCGCTACTCCTAAGGTCGGAGCCGCCACCGACGCCAACGGGAAAGGCGGAAGTCCTGCAACTGTGACTGCGGCCGTGCTGGCGCCACACACTGGCAACGCCGGCTAACAGCCCATGCGGACAGGGCTCTTTGGTCCTCCGTGAAGGTGGGGACCAAGCGTGGGCGTGCGATGATCTGTAATGGTGAAATTACGTTTCTCCCCTCCTAAGCGGTCCAGGACAGAGAAGTCCGACGGGGAGGGGTAGCGGGACCAAGCCCCCAACCCGGATCCCGGCGGCGAGGAATGGGAAACCGCTGGGACGCGTCGGAGACGACGCAAACAGGATGAAGTGGACCTCCGCAGTGCAATTCTGTGGGGGGGTTCCTTTAACCTGCTTCTTGAAGACCCTTGGAAGAACCCTCTGCCAAGCAGGGTTCAAGGTTCACTCCCATGTGGGCGCTGGGGCAGGGGCCCACGTCCAAGTGACATTCCCCTCAAGGCAAGAGCGGGAGGAGAGCATGCTGAGCCTTATGTATTGGGCGAAGGAGCGAAAGTTCCATGCCTGCGGGGGTCGCACACTGGGAACGCGGGCGCACTCAATGGGCGGTCCGCGGCATGGAGAGCAAGGCGCGCGCCAAGCGCACCGTTGACCTACCTAACAACTTCGCACCACAAGCCAATCCTTTTGAAAAGCTGCCGATTGAGCCCACACCGCCATCGGACGCATCTCTTGCGGACGACCCCGCGACGGCGATACCTGAACGCAAGGGGCAGCAGAAGAAGCCGAGGACGCAGCCAACACCTGCGTGTTTAAAGTTGCAACGCACAACTTGAACGGAAAAGCCTTGGAATGCATCGCGGAGCGGAAAGTGCACTATAACTTGCGCCGCTATGACATGGTAGCAGTGCAGGAGCACAACCTCTCGGAAGCGACCATGGGTAAACTTCGGGCCAAGAACTACAGCTGGTTGGGGGCGCCTGCGCTGGGGCACAAATCGGGGACTTGGTCGGTCTGCACCTTGCGCCCTACCTAGAATCTCTGGAACAGGGGAATCCTCATTTCCACGGGATACGCATGGCAACGGGAACACGAGGGGAAGAAGACATCCGACTACTCGCCGAGCTGATCTCCCAGAATTACATGGTGGCCCTCAACGGTCACTTTAAAGCTCCGGGCTCGGAGCGTGGATACGCAACGAGAATAGGTGGGCCTGGCGGAATCGGCCCTTGACTACCTCGTAGTCACCCCTCGGCTGTTCCCCACAGAAAAGAAGAGCGCGCTCTTTGGGGTAGATACCGGGGACCTGGAATCAGATCACCGGCCTGTCTTTGTGAAACTACGCTTCCCCCGCCGAGCGATCCTCAGGCGCAAGAGGGTACGGTATCGGAAGTTCAACCTACACAAGCTAGTCTTGAAAGGGGGTTCAGCCGAAGACCGTAAGGCTGTGGAGTCCAACCGGGCACTTTATGAAGCAAAGCTGGGTGAGAGCTTTGCGGACTTCACAATCCCCGACCGAGCTCGAGGAATGGACCAGCCAACAAGGCTACGCCTAGCCAACGAGGTCACGAGCGAGTTCATTACGAGGTCGTTCGCGGCTTTGAAGGCGTCGGTGGGAGACCGGCTGGTCGCCAAGGAGTTCCGCCGAGATTGGTTCGACGACGAATTGCGCACTGCAATCAATGTCCGCACAAAAGCGTACCGGGTCTTCGTTAAATCACCCTCCGAGCACACCTGGGTCCGGTACTCAGAGGCACGTAGCAGAACGCGTGCACTCGTTCAGGCAAAGAAGCGGGCTAGCTGGGAGCGTTTCTTGGCGAATATGGTGGACGCATACGGCCGTCATGACACTAAGAACTTCTACAGCCTGGCCAGGCGACTTGTGCCACAGGCTAGCGCCTCAACGATACACCCGATTCGTAAGGAGGACGGTACCATGGCGACTACGCAGACCGAAAGATTGGACACGGTGACCAGGTACAGGGCTAAACTAGGCGCCCCTCTGCAAAACCCCTCATTTGACGAAGCTTTTCGGACCACAATCGAGGCGCGTATGACGGAGCACCTCCGGGATTCTGTCGCACAAGCTGAGATCGACCTTGACGGTGAGTTCACAATGGAGGAGCTGGAAGAGTGCTTAGAAAAGGCCTAGTTCGGCAAGGCGTGTGGCAGCGACGAAACTCGGAACGAAATGTTCAAGTGCGGTGGCGTCACCATGCGCCAACTCCTCCTGAGGGTGTTCAACTTCCTTCGGGATATGGAGACAACGCCTGACGACTGGGGGATGGGCACACTTGTCAACCTCTACAAAGACGGGGACCCAGCTGATTTGGGGAACTGCCGAGGCATCGCTCTCATGAGCTGTCTGGGAAAGCTCTGTGGGCTAGGCGTCTGTCTGGCTTCATGGAAGGGAAACTGTCAGAGGAACAAGGGGGCTTTCGTCCGAACCGGTCCACAACTGACCAAGTAATCTCATTGCACGAGGCTCTGGTACGCAGGAGGTTATCGAAACGCAGTACTTATCTGTTCTTCGTGGACTTCCGCAAGGCGTTCGATACCCTTTGGCAAGATGGCTTATGGAAACGACTGTGGCAAAGTGGAATTCGGGCGGGCCTGGCGTATCATTCGTGATGCATACAGAGGAATCCGCATGCGAGTCCTCGTAGACGGCTGCCTGACCCAACCCGTCCCTGGGTCGCAAGGAGTTCGCCAAGGAGACCCCTCTCTCCTGTCCTGTTCCTTATCTTTATTGACGCACTTTTGCTGAAATGTTGGCGGAACAGTTCAAAGGGCTGGCATACAGTCCCGAGGGTCCGGCTACCCGACGACAGCTGCGGAGTTTGCTCTACGCAGACGATGTCGTCATGCTCGCGGAATCGCCGGAGGAGCTGAACGCCATGATCGAAGTGGTGCGTTCGTTTTGCGGTACCTGGAGGATCGAAATCAACTTGGCGAAAAGTCAGGTGATGGAAGTCCACCCACGTGGGGTATATCGCAAAGCGGGAAGCTATTACTACGGTTCCAATGCGGTCGAGGTGGTTCATCAGTATAAATACCTAGGGCTCATGCTGACGGACACCTTGAGCTGGGACGCACAGCATGATCGCACCCTGGCAAAGGCTCGCAAAGGGCACGTGGCGCTGGCCCGTTTGTTCGCGAGGAGAGAAGTCCCCTTTGCGGCCAAACGAGCCATGTGGACAACAACAACACTCTCGGCTCTGGAATATGGAGCAGAGGTTACGACCTTTAATGATACCAAACGCAGACAGTACGAGGCAATCCAACATCACGCGCTTACGGCGATGCTGAGCATCCGCCGCAAGGCCTCGCAAGGGGCGGTGAGGGCCTTAGCGGGGCAAATCAGCCTGGATACCAGATTCCTGGCTAAAAAGTTGCGGTATAAAGCCGAGCTTTACCTCATGTCACGTGACCGATGGCCCCGTTACTTGGTCTCGCTACCTAAACCGAACCCCAGAGTGTCGGGCAGGTCATCCTTGACCTGGCAGGCACAGTGAGTTTCGCTAATAGAGGATGACCTCACTCTGAAAGTGCATTGGCTCTCGTTCAAAAGCTCAGTCGACGGGTCGGCTGTACCCTCCGACCCAGAAACCAGAGAGGGAGCGAGGGTCAATGCTAGGAGAGCGTGCGGTGGACGACTGGTCGGTACGTCACGATTCGGCCAAGCTAACGCAGGCTGCTGAAAAAGAGGGCAGCCTGGCCAAACTTATCGCTAGTGCGTTGCACAACACCGCTAAGTTCCAGCCTCTTCTTGCCACGAGGAGCAACAGGGCAGCCAATTTCCTTCGTCGACGATTGTTGACAGGATCGGCAGCCTTGAACCACCTCATGGCGAAAACTGTTCACGTTCGTCACTCTGCCCCTGCGGGGAGGCAGAAGAAACGGTGGAGCATTTCCTCCTTGGCTGTGATCGGTACGGTAGCGACAGGGATCTCATGAATGGACATCATCAGGGCACATTGCACTTGCGAGCGCAAAGGCAAGCCCAGCTGTGGCTAGTTCTTATCAGGATTATCTGATGAGGGCTCGGAAACAGAAATCAGCACGTTCATTTTCGGGGCCCCGACGCGACAGCGCATTCCGCGCTCGGGCGCGGATGCACATATCCCATGCTTTGTCCAACAAGCCTACGAAACCCGAGGCAAAGAGCTGGCCTTCTGAGGCCCGCTGCCGATTGGAGGCCCGCTGCCGATCGGGACGGCCAGCAGGGCATCAGGAGTTACTTTGTGTCCAAACGACCTCGCGACCAATCACTCCGTACGCTCGATAACTCTTCCAGTCCCAACCGTGCCGGACACTCAAAGACCCCACAAGAGGA
>WBZZ01002455.1:45000-57500 GCA_019918135.1 Paulinella micropora | reverse complement strand
GCCTGGTGGCAAGAAGACCTCAATTTTCTGGTTTGGATGCCACCCGCGACCAAAACGGGTACGTACAATTGCAGGACTTGGGTTGCCGGGGGGAGGGACCCCGGACCCCCCCCCCCCCCCCCCCCCTTCCTCGTCGACAGGGTACGTTCAATTGCCGGAGGTACCGGCAAGTACTCCCCAAAAACAAGGACTTTTGGCATTCAGGACGCTCCCCCAACGCAAATATTTGCGTGAATTCCAAAGAAATTGTATCAGCATCAGGATCGAGTCTGGGGCTAGCCACCCTGTCAATATGAGCTCCCAACTCCTCCTGGTTCACACAAACCATGATTTATTCCGACGAGGGTGCGCAAAATGAGCTAAAAAACAAGGAATTTCGCATTCAGGATACTCCCCTAACGCAAATATTTGCGTGAATTCCAAAGAAATTATATCAGCATCAAGATCGCGTCTGGGGCTAGCCACGCTTTCATTATTATTATTGAGCTCCAACTCCTCCTGGTTCACACAAACCATGATTTATTCCGACAGGGGTGCGAAAAAAACAAGGAATTTTGGCATTCAGGACACTGCCCTAACGCAAATATTTGCGTGAATTCCAAAAAATCATATCAGCATCAACATCGAGTCTGGGGCTAGCCACCCTGCATATATGAGTTTCCAACTCCTCCTCGTTCCCACAAACCATGATTTATTCCGACAGGTATGCGGAAATGTGGGTGGACGGGTGGGGGGGGGGGGGGGGGGGGTACACAATTTTCATTTTCTCCCTCCCCCCAAACCCCCCAACCCCTACTCCCAACACCTTTTAGGAATAATAATAATGATAATGCTAACTAGGGGCTGCTCCGCTTGCGTGTGTGTGTGTGTGTATGGCGGAGTGGAGAGGTTTGGCTTGGTGTTGCTGCAGCTGTGGTAGACGCCATGGACGAGGCTAACGTCAGCAGCCCGCACATTGGCTGGAAGCTGTCGGTCAACACCAGCGCCGCAACAAGCGCACAAGACTGGATGCTGGTCTTCCAATGGGGTCCCGCCTGCAGCGCACACGCGCAGAGAGAGAGAGAGAGAGAGAGAGAGAGAGAGAGAGAGAGAGAGAGAGAGCGAGAGAAAGAGAGAGAGACTGCACATCCCAGCCTCCAGCCAGAGATGGCCTGTTTCAACTGCACGAGCTGGGATATGTGCGTGCTCTGCTATGGCATGTGTCAAGTCAGGCCCATGAGACTGAACAGGGCCTCGTGTCCCTGAAATCTCATCCATATAACACAGACAAAAACAGAGTAGTCATTGTGCTGAGGGTTACATGACAGTTTGCATATATACAAGAGGTTGGCATGCGCTCAGCACGTGTTGCATGGGGCCGCAGGGGCGGAGGGAGGCGCCGCGCTGCAGAGCCAGCCGCTCTCCAATACAGGTCGGCCCACACAGCTATGCATGCATGTATGTACGTGTGTATGTATGTACATACATACATACATACATACATACATGCATATATATGTATGTATGTATGTATGTATATGTATGTGTATGTATATGCATGTATGTTAATGTACTGTGTCTTTGTGTCGTCAATATTTCTCAGCTGTGCTTGGATTGTCTGGTTCGGCCCGTGCTGACTCCTGTCGCAGCGGGCATTCTCACGTGCCTCGCTTGCCTCGCTTGCCGCGGCTGCTGCACACAGGCCTGTGCTGGTGCAGGCTGGGCTACAGGCCGGGTCTTCGCCATGCTCGTTGAAGGTCCCCTCCCGCTAGCCTTCTGCAGCTGCCTCTCTCTGCCGCCTTCCTTGCCCGTGCACAGCCTCCAACGAGGACACGGGCGATTCGTCTGCCTGTCGCCCTCTCTTTTTCCCTCTTTCTTTCTTGCTTTCTTTAACTATTTCATCCTTTCTTTCTTTCTTTCTTTCTTTCTTTCTTTCTTTCGTTCGTTCTTTCGTTCGTTCTTTCGTTCCTTCTTTCGTTCCTTCTTCCGTTCTTTCCCTGTTTACAGCGTGATGTGTCTCCGTGTTTTCAAAGTTGAAGCGATTGCATAAAGAGCAAACGCAAGTGCGATACCTCGGCTGAAAATGGGACTATGATTTGCAGACATGCTGATGGAAAATTGTTTCTTTGTTTGCCGGGCATGTGTTCTAATCTCCACCCAACGCCATGCCAATGCTCCCTAGTTTGCGTCACAAAGCGCAGCACAAAAGCGACTGCCTACAAACTGCCAAGCATTCCTGTCGCAGCTTGGGCGGTGTGGCTTGTGCCGTTGCGTGCTGCCTTAGCGAATGGGTCGGGGACGGTGCAAGTGGTGCGCGACGGGTCGCTGCTGGGCGCGCCGGTAGCCACGCTAGACTGGGCGGGCTTCTCTCCTCTGCCGCTGGTCTACCTGCAGGACACATGCTGCTCCGAGCGCGACCTCAACGCCACAGTCTGCGCAACAGGCACCACCCCCACCCCCACGCCTCCGCCTCCCTCCGCCACGCCTTCCTCCTCGGCAGCTGGCTTCCTCTCTTGGCTCTTTTCTGGCTTGTTTGCTTGCTTGTTTGCTTGCTTGTTTGCTTGCTTCCTTTCTTCCTTTCTTTCTTCCTTTTTTTCTTTCTCTCCTTTCTTTCCTTTCTTTCCTTTCTTTTCTTTCCTTTTCTTCTCTACAGTTCCTAATTGCTCCTTTCTTGCTCTCTTTATTGCTTACTTGCCTGCTTTCGTACTTTCCCTCTCCTGTGTGTGTACATTTTTATAACCCGTGATCTGTCTCTCTCTCTCTCTCTCTATCTACCTATCTATCTATCTATCTCTTTCTCTCTCTTTCTCTCTTTTTCTCTCTCACCCTCTTTCTCTCTCCCTCCCTCATTCATTCCCTCTCTCTCTATCTCTCTCTCCCTCCTTCCCTCCCTCCCCCCCTCTCTCTCTCTCTCTCTCTCTCTCTCATGTCTTGTGTGTTATGTGTTTAGATTCCAGCACGACTACTACGACCACTCCAATCCCCACTACCATTAACCGTACGCCAAGCCTGCACACACATGGATAAGGACAGAGGCCGAGCTTGAATGGGGCGGGGGTTTGAGTGTCTGTGTGTGTGTATGTGTGTGTGTGTGTGTGTGCGTGTGTTGGGAAGGGGGGGAAGGTGAGCGCAGGAGAGCGATGGAGGACAGACAAAGGGCGTAATCACCGTCGTAGATAGATAGATAGATAGATAGATAGATAGATAGATAGATAGATAGATAGATAGATAGACAGAGAGACAGAGAAGACAGACAGACAGACAGACAGATAGATAGATAGA
Source organism: Paulinella micropora (assembly GCA_019918135.1). Classification (NCBI taxonomy): domain Eukaryota; phylum Cercozoa; class Imbricatea; order Euglyphida; family Paulinellidae; genus Paulinella; species Paulinella micropora. The sequence goes on along the minus strand of WBZZ01002455.1, from coordinate 54,239 downwards.
TAGATAGATAGATAGATAGATAGATAGATAGATAGATAGATAGATAGATAGATAGATAGATAGATAGATGGATAGATAGATAGATAGATATGTAGAATGAAAGGTAGAGAGAAAGAGTGGGGTTTGAGGGGTGAGGTGGTGATAGGGAGATCAAGAGGAAATGCTGTATGCCTATGCTTTGGCATCTCCTATCGTGCATGTCCTAACAATTAGAAACTTCCAACATGCAACAACAGTCCGGAGAGTTTGCTTGATATGTGTGTGTGTTGTGCTCGTGTGTGGATGGTGTGCTGTCAGCTTGTCCGATCGGTATGTACGGCAGCGCGCCCAGCTGCGTGGGTTGCCCTGCCGGCCGCTACGGCAGTGGTTCTTGCTTCCCTGCCCCCCTCCCCATCCCTTCCCTCTCCTCCCCTTCACTTCACCCCTTGCCTCGAAGGACACTTTCTCTCCATTCTTCTATCTTCCCGCGTCTTCCTTAAGCCTCCACGATCCTGTCTCCTCTTTCGTTCGGCAGTGTGGTTGGACCGTGTCGTGTGCTGCTGTCTGCTATCCAGAAATGGCGGCCAGTGCGGCCTGCGACGGCCCCTGCGCGCCCGGCTACTACTGCCCCACCGGCTCCACCAGCCCCCAGGTTTTCTTTCCCACTCCCCAAAGCCCCCCCCCCCCACTTTTGTTGTTGTTGTTGTTGTTGTTGTTGTTTGTTTGTTTGTTTGTTTGTTTGTTTTGTTGTTGAGAGAGCAGATGTAGATAGATAGGGAGATGGGCAGGTAGATAGACAAGACAGATATATTATATAGAGAGAGATGGAACGGATAACTAGGTAGGTGGCATGGTTGTATGTGGCGTGGCAGGCTGTGCCCTGTCCTGAGGGCTCTTGGTCGCCGCTGGGAGAAAGCTCGCCCTACTGCGTGGTCTCCACAGCACTTTGCCACAGCGCCTTCGCTTGAAGGGAAGAAGGAAAGAAGAGATTAAGAGCGAGAAGAGTATTGAAAAGGGGAGGAAGGGAAAGGGAGCAAGGGCAGGAAGGAGAGGAAGGGAGGAGGGAGGAAGAAGGAAGAAGGAGAGAAAGGCAATAACAACAACAACAACAACAACAACAACAAACTACAAGAACAAGCGATGTGGTGTGCAGGCATGCCAAGCGGGGCGGTACGGGAGCACCGAGGCCATGAGCGATCCCACTTGCACAGGCATCTGCCAGCCCGGGTCACACATCTTCTTTAGCAAATATGTTCCGCAGCCATCTGCGTGTAGAGCCATGACCGGCACAATCGGTGTCGTGGAGGGACAGCTCCTTTTGAATGGGGATGTGTGTGTATGCTCAGCTATTACTGTCTGGATCGATCTACCATGCCCAACCTGACAGTCTGCCCTCTGGTCCGACACTTCTTGCCCAGCTCTCATGGCACACACACAGACACACACGCCCAGCTCTCATTGCACAAGCGAGCAAAATCTCGATGATGCACATATCTCCACTGTGTTGGCTTCTTGGCCTGCGTTACCAATACTGCATGCAGCGTGGCCTTGTTCAAAAGAGTTTATCTCAGCACAACACAGCAGCCAGCACGCGGTACAACTTGCAGCAGCATGAAATACTATACGACTTCTGTTCCGATCGATGCAGTTCTTCAAAAGCCATGTGATACACAACAGCTAAATGCTTGTCCGTGAGAGTGTGGCACAGTGCAGATTTGGTTTGGTGCATGTGTGCACGTGGTGCATGTGTGCACGTGGTGCATGTGTGCTGCCTGACAGGGCTCCTGGTCCACGTTCGGGGAGGTGAGTCCTTACTGCCAGGCCTGCCCCGAGGGCCGGTTCGCCAACTCTCTCTCTCTCTCTCTCTCTCTCTCTCTCTTTCTTTCTCTTTCTCTTTCTCTTTCTCTTTGGCTTTCTCTCTCTCTCTCTCTCTCTCTCTCTCTCTGTCTCTCTCTCTCTCTCTTTCTCTCTCCGTCTGTGTGCGTGTGTCTGTCTGTGTGTGTGTGTGTGTCTCTCTCTCTCTCTTCGTTTGTGTGTGAGTGTGCGCGTTGGTATTTCGCGGTGATGTAGGGTCTAGTCGCGATGGCTGCTATCTGCGTGTGCGGGGCAGGTACGGGAACGGGATCTCCACCGACTCGAATTGCTCTGGCCCCTGCGACCCAGGCTTCACGTGCCCAGAGCGCTCCATCTCACCAAAAGGTCCTGTCAATATCTAGCTACAGCGCTACTCGAGACATGAGCGCCTGCACGTGTTCTTATCTCTCGTTGCGTTCCCTTCTAATTGCTGCTTATGTCTTCTGGTGTTCTCCTGTCACTTAACAGGGGACACCAACACCAGCACCAGCCGCACCACACCCGTCGTCGTCATTGTCCTTGCCGTCATCCTAGGTTATAACTTCTTTTCCCACACACACCCATGCATCATCACATACATACACAGACTTACATACAAACTTACATACATGCATATACTTGTAAATACATAGTATGTGTAGACGCAGGAGCACGGCGCATGCTCTATGCATACTTCTGTCAGACTATCTTAATATTTTGTACGTCTTTTGATTGTTGCTATCTCGCATAGCGATGCTTTGGCATCATTTGAGACATATTGTCTGCTGTCATCCGGTCCTTGAAACGCCACGCCTTATTACTGGATGTAGCTGCTACGTTTTTTATCCTATGAAGACTTGCATGCGCTTAGCCATGTCTCATACTGACGCAAACATTTCTATTTTACTAAGAGTGGCATAAGTTATGGCGTAAGATGGACTACAGAACAACACAATGGCAACTTCGAATACATAGATAGATAGATAGACAGACAGATAGATAGATAGATAGATAGATAGATAGATAGACAGATAGACAGATAGATAGATAGATAGATAGATAGATAGATAGATAGACAGATAGATAGATAGATAGATAGATAGAGAGAGATAGAGAGAGAGAGAGAGAGAGAAATTATCTAACGTTAAAAACGTGTCATTTTCCTTCGGTATGTGTGCACGTGGTTCCCTGTGGCGCAGGCGCAGCTGTCTGTGCGATGCTCGTCCTCGGGGCTGACGCCGAGGGAAGAAGGAGGTAGGCTTCACCATCAACAAATGAGAGCAAGCAAGGAATGCCACAACGGCCTTTACAAGGGGCAAAGAAGAAGAAGAAGAAGAAGAAGAAGAAGAAGAAGAAGAAGAAGAAGAAGAAGAAGAAGAAGAAGAAGGAGAAGGAGGAGGAGGAGGAGGAGGAGGAGAAGAAGAAGATGAAGAAGAGCAAGAAGAGGAAGAGGAGGAAGAGGAGGAGAACAAGAAGAACACGAAGCACAAGAATAAGAACAAGAACAACAACAACAACAACAACAACAACGACAAGAACAACAACAACAACAACAACAACGACAACAACAACAAGACAAGAACAGGACGAATGAGAAGAAAGAAGCCCAAGAAGAACAAGAGGAAGGAATAACTATAATACTACTACTAATAATAATAAGAATAAGAATAAGAATAAGAACAAGAATAACAATAACAATAAGAATAAGAATAAGAATAAGAACAAGAACAAGAACAAGAATAAGAATAAGAATAAGAATAAGAATAATAAATAAGAATCAATAAGAATGAATAAGAATTAATAAGAATTAATAAGAATTAATAAGAATGAATAAGAATTGATAAGAATTAATAAGAATTAATAAGAATTAATAAGAATTAATAAGAATTCATAAGAATTCATAAAGAAAATGAATTAATAATAATTCATAAGAATTCATAAGAATTCATAAAGAAAATGAATGAAGAAAATGAATGAAGAAAATGAATGAAGAAAATGAATGAAGAAAATGAATGAAGAAGAAGAATGAAGAAGAAGAATGAAGAAGAAGAATGAAGAAGAAGAATGAAGAAGAAGAATGAAGAAGAAGAATGAAGAAGAAGAAGAATGAAGAAGAAGAAGAATGAAGAAGAAGAATCAAGAAGAAGAATCAAGAAGAATGAAGAAGAAGAATGAAGAAGAAGAATGAAGAAGAAGAATGAAGAAGAAGAATGAAGAAGAAGAATGAAGAAGAAGAATGAAGAAGAAGAATGAAGAAGAAGAATGAAGAAGAAGAATGAAGAAGAAGAATGAAGAAGAAGAATGAAGAAGAAGACTGAAGAAGAATGAAGAAGAAGAATGAAGAAGAAGAATGAAGAAGAAGAATGAAGAAGAATGAAGAAGAATAAAGAGAATGAAGAGGAATGAATAGGAATGAATAAGAATGAATAAGAATGATAATAATGAGAGGAAGAAGAAGAAGAAGGAAGAAGAAGGGAAGAAGAAGGGAAGAAGAAGGGAAGAAGAAAGCAAGAAGAAAGCAAGAAGAAAGCAAGAAGAAAGCAAGAAGAAAGCAAGAAGAAAGAAAGAAGAAAGAAAGAAGAAAGAAGAAAGAAAGAGGAAAGAAAGAAGAAAGAAAGAAGAAAGGAAGAAGAAAGGAAAAGAAAGAAGTAAGAAAGAAGAAAGAAAGAAAGAAGAAAGAAAAAAGAAGAAGAAAGAAGAAGAAGAAATAAGAAAAGAAAGAGAAAAGAAAGAAAGAAGAAAGAAAGAAAGAAAGAAAGAAAGAAAGAAGGAAAGAAAGAAGAAAGAAAGAAGAAAGAAAGAAGAAAGAAAGAAGAAAGAAAGAAGAAAGAAAGAAGAAAGAAAGAAAGAAAGAAAGAAGAAAGAAAGAAAAAAGAAGAAAGAAATAAGAAAAGAAAAAGAAAGAAAGAAAGAAAGAAAGAAGAAAGAAAGAAGAAAGAAAGAAGAAAGAAGAGAAAAAGAAAAGAAAAAGAAAGAAAGAAGAAAGAAAGAAGAAAGAAAGAAGAAAGAAAGAAGAAAGAAGAAAGAAAGAAGAAAGAAAGAAGAAAGAAAGAAGAAAGAAAGAAGAAAGAAAGAAGAAAGAAAGAAGAAAGAAAAAAGAAAGAAAGAAGAAATAAAGAAGAAAGAAAGAAGAAAGAAAGAAGAAAGAAAGAAGAAAGAAAAAAGAAAGAAAGAAGAAAGAAGAAGAAGAAGAAGAAGAAGAAGAAGAAGAAGAAGAAGAGTAGTAGTAGTAGTAGTAGTAGTAGTAATAATAATAATAATAATACTATATCTGAGGCGTACTGATGCAGCTAATGGCATATCCTCAACGGACATAAGCCTCCAATACCCTTGTTCGAGGTCCTCCACCCCCCCGTGTCAGTCTCTCGCCTGATGATCGGGGCCACCGATGGAGCTCCTGAGGGCAAGACTGCACTAAGCCGAGGTTATTCCGCAGTCCCAGCAACCTCTTGCAAGACGTCACCGAATGTGCAAGTGCAGACACCAAGCGCGGTTGCTAGAGCTGCCTCGAAACCCCACCCATAACAATCTGGTGTCTGCTGGGTCCTGGGCTATCAACCAGCATATGCGGAGTTTAAGATCTTTTACGCGCGCAACGACCCTCCTCCCCAGCATCTACCACCAAAGGGTTATGAGTTGGCGTCACAGTTTAACGCCTTGAGGCCATTGGGCTGGAACTCTGTTTAGCAAGTGTGACTAGGTTTTTTCATCGGGATTTCCCTCAAGTATGTCACAGTCAACACTCCAAGGCAGATTTACTATATCTGAGGCGTACTGATGCAGCTAATGGCATATCCTCAACGGACATAAGCCTCCAATACCCTTGTTCGAGGTCCTCCACCCCCCCGTGCCAGTCTCTCGCCTGATGATCGGGGCCACCGATGGAGCTCCTGAGGGCAAGACTGCACTAAGCCGAGGTTATTCCGTAATATCATAATAATAATGATAATATATGTATGTATGTATCGTCTGCCAATTGCTGAGCCAAAAGGCCATGTGCATCCAGTCCTCCATTCCATAAGGAAAGTCTCCACACCAATCGGTGGAATAAAGGAAGTGACGGCATAGAACATTACTCTAGGAGCTTTATACCAATCAGCCCATGGAAAGGGACCGATGGCCTATGTACTCCCTAATGATAATATAATAATAATAATAATAATAATAATAATAATAATAGTGCTTCTCTGTCAATGGCTGATGCATTTCTGCACATGCGCCTCCATCGTCTCACCCGTGAGGGGAGTACGAAGAATTGACGATAAGCTCTAATGACGCCCCCGCAAGGGCAGTTCCAACACTTCCAGACGGGCTGGTATGTTCAATGAAAATACTGGTCCAGACGGATCGGTATGTTCAATGAAAATACTGGTGGCACCGACGGGAATCGAACTGGCGACAGGGCCCAGATGGTAGAACTTGACCACTGGGCTATCACGGTGTCCAATAATAATAATAATAATAATAATAATAATAATAATAATAATAATAATAATAATAATAATAATAATAATAATAATAATAGTGCTTCTCAGTCAATGGCGAATGCATTTCTGCACATGCGCCTCCATCGTCTCACCCGCGAGGGGAGTACGAAGATTTGACGATAGGCTCTACTGACACCCCCGCAAGGCATCTCCAAGCCTTCCAGACAGACCAATACTTTCAAAGAAAATATCCTTTGAAAATACTGGCACCGACTGGAATCGAACTGGCGACAGGTCCCAGATGGTAGACCTTAACCACTGGGCTATCGCGGTGCCACTAATAATAATAATAATAATAATAATAATAATAGTGTATCTCCTGCCAATTGCTGAGCCAAAAGGCCATGTGCATCCAGTCCTCCATTCCATAAGGAAAGTCTCCACACCAATCGGTGGAATAAAGGAAGTGACGGCATAGAACATTACTCTAGGAGCTTTATACCAATCAGCCCATGGAAAGGACCGATGGCCTATGTACTCCCTAATAATAATAATAATAATAATAATAATAATAATAATAATAATAATAATAATAATAATGATAATAATAGTGCTTCTCTGTCAATGGCTGATGCATTTCTGCACATGCGCCTCCATCGTCTCACCCGTGAGGGGAGTACAAAGAATTGACGATAAGCTCTAACGACACCCCCGCAAGGGCAGTTCCAACACTTCCAGACGGGCCGGTATGTTCAATGAAAATACTGGTCCAGACGGATCGGTATGTTCAATGAAAATACTGGTGGCACCGACGGGAATCGAACTGGCGACAGAGCCCAGATGGTAGAACTTGACCACTGGGCTATCACGGTGTCCAATGATAATAATAATAATAATAATAATAATAATAATAATAATAATAATAATAATAATAATAATAATAGTGTATCTAGTGTATCTCCTGCCAATTGCTGAGCCAAAAAGGCCATGTGCATCCAGTCCTCCATTCCATAAGGAAAGTCTCCACACCAATCGGTGGAATAAAGGAAGTGACGGCATAGAACATTACTCTAGGAGCTTTATACCAATCAGCCCATGGAAAGGACCGATGGCCTATGTACTCCCTAATAATAATAATAATAATAATAATAATAATAATAATAATAATAATAAAACATATCAGTCAATTGGCCTTTGATCCTGTCGGACATGTGCCTCCATTGGTAGCACGGGGCCGTTCGGTGACGCGGCTCCGCTCCAAAGACTCGACTGGCGGTGAATAGTAATAATAATAATAATAAGAAGAAGAATAATAATGTATCTCCTGCCAATTGCTGAGCCAAAAGGCCATGTGCATCCAGTCCTCCATTCCATAAGGAAAGTCTCCACACCAATCGGTGGAATAAAGGAAGTGACGGCATAGAACATTACTCTAGGAGCTTTATACCAATCAGCCCATGGAAAGGGACCGATGGCCTATGTACTCCCTAATAAGAATAATAATAATATTAATAGTAGGAATGGTAATAATAATAGTAATGACTAGGGGCTGCGCCAACACCTGAAAGGATGGTTTGCGCTTCGCGCACCCCCCCCCCCCCCACCCCCCTTTCCCCGTCAACAGGGTATGTTCAGTTGCCGGAGGTACCAGCAGAACCCAAATGTAAGCTCTGGTGACACAAAAACCTAAAATCTCTGGTTTTTGTGCCACCCGGCACCAAATTTTTTGGATCTCCGAAGAGAGCTCACCGAGAGGTGTCGGGTACACCAAACATCAGCCTCAAACTCCCTCTGGTGTGCGCGAACGGCGCCTGGTGGCGCAAAAACCTTATTTTTCTGGCTTTTACGCCACCCGGCAGCATCATTTTTGCATATTTTTGAAGAGAGCTTTTCAAGAAGTGTCAGATACACCAAATATCAGCCACTAACTCCCTCTGGTGTGCGCAAACGGCGCCTGGAGGCACAACGACCTCAATTTTCTTGTTTGTGCCACCCGCGACCAAAACGGGTACGTGCAATTGCAGGGCTTGGGTCGAGGTACGTTCTGGCGCAGGTACCGGCAAGGACTCCCAAAAAAAAAGGAATTTCGGCATTCAGGACACTCCCCCAACGCAAATATTTGCGTGAATTCCACAAAAATTATATCAGCATCAAGATCGAGTCTGGGGCTATCCACCCTGTCAATATGCTCCCAACTCCTCCTGGTTCACACAAACCATGATTTATTCCGACGAGGGTGCAAAAAATAGGCTAAAAAACCAACGAATTTTGGCATTCAGGACTCCCCTAACACAAATATTTGCGCGAATTCCAAAGAAATTATATCAGCATCAACATCGAGTCTGGGACTAGCTACCCTGCAAATATGAGCTCCCAACTCCTCCTGGTTCACACAAACCATGATTTATTCCGACAGGGGTGCGAAAAAAAACAAGGAATTTTGGCATTCAGGACACTGCCCTAACGCAAATATTTGCGTGAATTCCAAATAATTTATATCAGCATCAAGATCGAGTTTGGGGCTAGCCACCCTGCAAATATGAGTTCCCAACTCCTCCTCGTTCCCACAAACCATGATTTATTCCGACAGGGGTGCGGAAAAGGGGGGGGGGCGGGTTACACAATTTTCATTTCCCCCCTCCCCCGAAACCCACCACCCCCTACTCCCAACACCTTTCAGGGATAGTAGTAGTAATAATAATAATAATAATAATAATAATAATAATAATAATAGTGCTTCTCTGTCAATGGCTGATGCATTTCTGCACATGCGCCTCCATCGTCTCACCCGTGAGGGGAGTACGAAGAATTGACGATAAGCTCTAATGACACCCCCGCAAAGGCAGTTCCAACACTTCCAGACGGACCGGTATGTTCAATGAAAATACTGGTCCAGACGGACCGGTATGTTCAATGAAAATACTGGTGGCACCGACGGGAATCGAACTGGCGACAGGGCCCAGATGGTAGAACTTGACCACTGGGCTATCACGGTGTCCA
>WBZZ01002455.1:0-42500 GCA_019918135.1 Paulinella micropora | reverse complement strand
CCTTTTACCCTCCCTAGCAGACCAACACTCAGACACATATGATCCAAACAACACATCCAACTTTGGAGGGGGACGCAACGCTGTAACCCCTAACAACGCAGCAAGCCTAAAGTTACTGCGGAAGCGCGACTTCCCCTGAAAAAGCTTACAAAACAATCGTGATTGATCCACAGGCGACATATCATCCCAACCCTGCCGCACAGAGCCCTCCCGCTCCCGCCCAAGCAACACATCCTCCACCACAACCTCACCGCCTACGACCTCACCACCCTCCTCACTCCCTCCATCCCCCTCAGCACCCCCCACAGCCATGCCACCGAGCCTCTGCATACTCAGCAACAGCTGCTTACGTCTCCCCTCATGCATGGGGCAATCCCATAAGAAGTGCGCAAGGGACTCATTGACATCATCATGACAACAGAAGCAGCGAGGGGACATGCCACTGACCAACTTGCTGCGGTACAACCGAAGGCGGTTGTTGCAGCTGAGCAACCTTCTCCGAAGCAGATTATAATGCGCATCATCAAGGGCTACCCATCTTGGGAACTCCTTAGTTCCAAAGACTTGTCTTAGGATGACTCGCAGGCCATCAGTAAGATCGCTGCCTGCCTCTCGCTTGTCCCACATCAGTTGCTGCACCATCTTGACGTCCTGCTGAAGGGCCCACTTGTCCACAGTCGAACTCCAACCCTCGAGGTCCTTCTCTGAGCTATTTAGGAGCTCCTGAAGCCCTTGTTGTAGATCCATTGAGTCCCTGATAGCGCCTTCGGCCTCCGCAGTCCAGTCGGATTTGACTTGAGATGCGATGACAGGAAATCGCTTCTCCGGTAGAACACGCAGCCGTCCATAGAACTTCAGTTGCGCCGCCCGCCGCAAACGCTCCGCACTGAAAGAGCGCGCCAGAAAGAGTGTAATCCACTTGCTTGTCTTAGGGCTGATGCCGAGAATCATCCTCATGGGGCGCAGCATTGCTGCCTCCAGCTTGGTGAGCTGCGATACGGGGGCACGCCAGACATCGAAGGCGTACTTCAGCTTGGCCCCCACAAGTTGATTCCAGCACATGAGACGATACCTAGCTTGTATCTCACCTGCACACCACAAAGAGTACCAACCTGCGGTGGCGACTTCAGTGACACGCGTAGCCCGCAGGGCCTGCTCCTTCCACTTCAGGTCGTCGGTGATAACCACTCCCAGGTACTTGTACTGACTGGTGACACAAAGCTTCTGGCCGCGAAACAACACGACGGGCTCACCTCGCTCCCTGATACTTGGTCGTTTCGCCTTGCTCGACGTGTAAATGGGCATGATTTCCGTCTTGCCGGGCTTCAAGTTGACTTCCAGCCGGTAATCTTCCGCGAACTTGGCCACAACATTGACCATCTTCTGGAGCTCGGTGCGACTGTGAGCGATGAGGGCCACGTCGTCCGCGTATAGAAGTGCCTTGATGTCGTTCAGCCGCTTCACATCCGTGATCTTGAGGGCACTCGCCAGCCGATCACACAGCTCATCCATAAAGACGTTGAAGAGTGTGGGAGAGAGAGGGGACCCCTGTTGGACGCCTACACCCTCCAGTACTTCGGGGGTGAGTGCTCCATCAACTAGCACTTGCGACGAAGTCTGCTCGTAGCACCTGCGTAGCGTGCGCCAGAACTTGCCCCTTACACCCAGCTTCCAGAGCCTCTCAAATAGGCCATCTCTCCAAACAGACGGGAAAGCCTTGCGTAGATCGACGAACAGGACATACGACTCCCGCTTCTGCTGCTGACGCCCCTTCAACCTCTGCCAAAGGGTAAAGACCTGATCCGTAGTGCTACGCCCCGGGCGGAAGCCTCCCTGCTCTGGACGTAGCTTATCCGGGCCATCCACGAAGAGCGTTCGACGAGTAGCTAATAAGGACAGATACAGCTTACCAAGGCAACTAATAATCGAGATATCCCTCCAGTTGTCAGGATCCGTAGGATCCCCACCCTTGGGGATATTGACGATGATTCCCTTGCCCCAAGCTTTTGGAGTCCTCTCGGCTTCTCGAATCCAGTTGAAGTACTGCGTTAAGTAGCCATTGATGTAGGCGCCGCCATACTTGAGCATCTCGTTCTTCACTTTGTCCTCGCCACAAGCTTTGTGGTTATTCAGGGCACGTTGCCTTGCAAGGACCTCCTCTTGCGTGAACGGCTTGTCCAGCTCTTCGCAAGTGTCTTCACCTACTTCGTGCTCCTTCATAGCCCGGGCCACCTCATCTCTGAAGCGATCGTTCCAGTGGAACTGCCGCTTAGCTTCGGCTTCCTCCCACTCCAGCGAGCCTGCTTCTGCACAGCACTCCACCACAACAGCCGCACTTGCCGGATTTTCCCGTGGCTTCACCGAATTTTTCCGAAATTCCTCCCACCGAGCGACCTTTTCCGGCAGCGTACACGCCAGTGAGCCATCCTCCCTTTGCACCGGCGCGGAGACCTTCGTTCTGCGTGCCCCGCCAAGCCGCTTCGCGAGTAGCCAAAAGCGCTTTGAGGATTGTTCGCGTTGACATTTGACCGCTTCTTCCTGCACTTGCTTGAAGGAGGCGGACTTCTTGGCCCGAGTTGCCTTCCGAATTTGCTTGCGGAGCCGTAGCCAATTCAGTCGGGCTTCCGCATTCGATTCATCCCTCCTGTATGCTGCGTAGGCCTCCCGGCGCTGCTGAATGAGCTCCTTTAGCTCCCCGTCGAACCAATTGTTGGTGAAACGGGGTCGTATACATCTGGAGCCAAGGACCCGGTGCGCCGCCATTCGGAAGGACTGCGCCACTCGCTCGGTGACGTCATCTACCACCCGTTGGCTGTCGGCACCACCCGATAGGTCAAGCTCAGGCAGCTGATGCACTCCAAGCTTCTGTAGGCAATGCTGGAATACGTCATCGAACTTGTCGCGTAGATAATCCAGCGCTTGCTTCGCAGCGTGATCATTACCCGAGACACCAGCACCAATAAGCTTATCAACACGAAAGGACCTGTAAGGTTTCGCAGCCCGCTTTGGCCGGCGCTGGCCGCTCCACGTCAGTTCGGCCCATACTGCCTTGTGGTCCGTATCAAGATCATCTTCGCATACTCCGAACTTTGCTCCAGATGCCAAGCCAGGCGACGCGCAGATGTAATCGAGGAGGTGCTTGCCTGTGCCCATGCCGCGCTGCTCACGCCGGGACCACCAGTAGGACCCTTCCACTGGGCACGAGAAGCCGCTCAGATTTTGCAGGCCCGTAGCGACGAGGACAGCCGCGAGTCTCTTGCCGTTCTCCGAACGTACCGGTGCTCCCTTATCATCGACCTCCCCGTGCTGACCGACGATGCCCTCCTCTTTTCGGCTGCATGCCGGCCCGAGCTTCGCGTTGGCATCCGCCACCGTGACCACAAGACCTTTGGCTCCAAAAAAAGCTATAGCTGCCTGCCAGGCCGCATACGCCTCTGACGACTCTTCTTCCTGCGTTTCCTGGGGAAAGTAGCCGTTGCCCACATAGATATCCTGAGCGCCGGTAACACCCGAGGCGATACGCAGCCACACTTGCTGCCGGTGGTCGACGGGGGCTGACACCAGGTTGCAATACGGACCAAGGAAGTTAGCCACCGCGAATAGAACCCCACCCTTGCAGCGATTTTTCTCGCTGACCTCCGCAGGTTTTCCAAAAATCCGGAATCCATCCAGGCTGCATTTGGAAAGTTGCTTCTTGCCCATGCGGTGCTCCTGAGCCCCGATGACTAGCCAGCCCTCGTGCTTGTAGAATGATGCCCATTCCGCCGTGCCTACGTTGTCGTATCCCGTTTTACCCTGCCAGTTGTGACTCGCGACGAGTAGCTTGAAGCCGGTATCGAACTGCTTGGAGCGGTGCTTCTTGGCTCGTTTCCGGACCCGACGGCCGCGCTTGGCTTCCGCCCTCGTGCTGCCCCCCTCTGCAGGTGCTTGCGCAGGTTGGTCCCCCACTGCACTGGCCGCCGAATGCAAAGGCACCACATGCACATCAGCACACTCAGACACACACTTAGGTGCATCGGCAGCCAATTCCGAAGACACCACCTGCACATCATCGACACATTCTTCATGCAGAGGCAAGACGCGATATCCCGTCGCAGCTTCCTCCTTCCGGACCGCCGCTTCCCCACGCAGATGGATGCGAATAAGCCTTCGGACACGTTCCCTGTCCCTGAACCTGCGCCCAAGGGCCACATTGACCCCTCTGCCGAAGAATTTGAGATGTTTGAGTTGCTGCAACGCCGTCTGCCTGCTGTCATCGTCCTCGTAGACCAGCTCCAGGTGACGAGACATTCGCTGGCCTTGCCACTCCATTACCGGGACCACCAGACCAAGACCGCTCATTTTGGAGGCGATCTCCTGTAGACTGGCGCGTTCTGAGAGCCCCCAGACAATCAGATTACGCCCGTCCTTGTCGTACCGATCTAGCCGCCGGTACCGTCGAGGCGGCGGTGCCATCTGCCATATAGCGCCGCTCGCCTTATGTTGAAGCGCCGACCCGTGTGCCAGGTTTGGGGAGGAAGGATGAGGCGCAGCTAAGATAGCCTCTCCACGTGGTTCAGGAATTCCGTCATATACGCGAGCCCTCATCCTCCCATCCTGGGACATCGGGCCAGAGCCCGTCGAAGAGGCATTCCCACGGGGATTGTCCAGGTCTTCGGCGATTCTACCTTGTCCCATAAGGGCCACAGTGGTAGCTCCGTGCTTCGCGTATTTGTAATCCATTGAGAGTAGTAGACGGCCAATGTCGCTGGCCACCACCGCCGCGCCTCTTTACGCCGAGGAAAGCGCCCGTCCATGCAAATAGCATCGGCGGTATCTGCAACACACACTACACGCATTTCCGCCGGTGTCACTGGACGCTGCCGCGTCGCTTCGTGCCCTTCGGCGCCCGCCAGCACCCCCAGCGTCGCCAGAACCTGCCTCACGCACTACACACACTCTCCATCGCATCGCCAACGCCTCTACTCTCATGCCTTATGGACTTTCAGCTGCTCCTAACAATACACATCATGAGGTACGGGTGTCCCCGAGTGGAGCCAGATCGGACGGCGTGCCGCTGAAACTCCTTCCCCCACGTGGGTATAGAAGGCGCGAACCTAGCGGTACCTATAGGGTCTTACAGACAAGTATAGTAATCCCAGCCGAAGCTGCTCAGTTAGAAATGCAACGGTGGAGGGTGTGAATGCATGGGGCAAGGCACGGCAACGCAGCAAGGCACTGGCAAGGCATTGGGACCGACTGAAGCCCCTCTCCAACGTGCGCTCATCATGTGTTCCAGTTAGGCAACCCCGAAGAAGCGAAGATAGGGAGGAGACAAAACCCAGATAGGATGAAGATAGGATTAACATGAAGCCGAAATGGAGCCGAGTTGGAACAGGTCAACTCACCCCCATCTCGGCTCAATGTGAATCCTATCTTCAACCCATCTCGGTACTGTTTCCTCCGAATGCTCACCTCAACAAGATCACCAAACCGGAACTGGAAGCCCCCAGGCATTTACTCGGCAGGAAATTCGGCGAAAATGGGCTAACCAGGAAACCAGACCCAAGCCAACAGCCAAGGAAAACGAGCCAACCAACAATCCAACAGACAACCCCACAACCTGCCTGGCCGAACCCCTACCGAGTAAATGCCCAGTTGAGAGTTGCGCATATCCCGGTGACCGCCCTCCCCAAGCGGTCACCTTCGTGGGGAGAGGCCCAACCACCTCCTCTTCCCATGGAGTGCCATCTTGTGCACCCCTCCAGAATAATAATAATAATAATAATAATAATAATAATAATAATAATAGTGTTTCTCTGTCAATGGGGAATGCATTTCTGCACATGTGCCTCCATCGTCTCACCCGCGAGGGGAGTACGAAGATTTGACGATAGGCTCTACTGACACCCCCGCAAGGCAGCTCCAAGCCTTCCAGACAGACCAATACTTTCAAAGAAAATATCCTTTGAAAATACTGACACCGACGGGAATCGAACTGGCGACAGGTCCCAGATGGTAGACCTTAACCACTGGGCTATCGCGGTGCCAAATAATAATAATAATAATAATAACTAGGGGCTGCGCCAACACCTGAAAG
Source organism: Paulinella micropora (assembly GCA_019918135.1). Classification (NCBI taxonomy): domain Eukaryota; phylum Cercozoa; class Imbricatea; order Euglyphida; family Paulinellidae; genus Paulinella; species Paulinella micropora. The sequence continues at coordinate 36,421 of WBZZ01002455.1, read as the reverse complement.
GATGGTTTGCGGTGCGCTCCCCTCCCCCCCCCCCCTGGGGCTGGGGTCCGGGGGGCCCTCACCCCCCCCTTTTCCCGTCGACAGGGTACGTTCAATTGTCGGAGGTACCAGCAGAAAGCAAGTGTAAGCTCTGGTGGCACAAAAACATAAAATCTCTGGTTTTTTGTGCCACCCGCCACCAAAACTTTTCATCTCCGAACAGAGCGCACCAAGAGTTGTCGGGTACACCAAACATCAGCCTCAAACTCGCTCAGGTGTGCGCAAACGGCGCCTGGTGGCGCAAAAACCTCAATTTTCCTGTGTGTATGCCACCCGGTGCCACAATTTTTATATTTTCGAAGAGAGCTCATCAAGAAGTGTCAGATACACCAACTATCAGCCGCTAACTCCCTCTGGTGTGCGCAAACAGCGCCTGGTGGCACAAGACCTCAATTTTCTGGTGTGGGTGCCACCCGCGAAAAAAACGGGTACGCACAATCGCCGGGCTTGGGTTCCCGGAGGGGGGGGGGGGGGGGGGGCCGGACCTCCCCGTGCCCCGTCGACAGGGTACGTTCAATTGCCGGAGGCACCTGCTAGAAAACAAGGAATTTTGGCATTCAGGACACTCCCCTAACGCAAATATTTGCGTGAATTCCAAAGAAATTATATCAGCATCAACATCGAGTCTGGGGCTAGCCACCAATATGAGTTCCCAACTCCTCCTGGTTCACACAAACCATGATTTATAGGGATGGGGGTTCAAAAAAAAAGCCAAAAAACAAGGAATTTTTGCATTCAGGACACTCCCCTAACGCAAATATTTGCGTGAATTCCAAAAAAAAAAAAAAAAAAGTACCAGCATCAAGATCGAGTCTGGGGCTAGCTTCTCTGCAAATATGAGCTCCCAACTCCTCCTGTACACAAACCATGATTTATAGGGACAGGGGGTGCAAAAATAGGAGAAAAAACAAGGAATTTTGGCGTTCAGGACACTGCCCTAACGCAAATATTTGCGTGAATTCCAAGAAAAAAAATCATATCTGCATCAAGATCGAGTCTGGGGCTAGCCACCCTGCAAATATGAGCTCCCAACTCCTCCTGGTTCCCACAAACCATGATTTATAGGGACAGGGGTGCGGAAAAGGGGGGGGGGTACACAATTTTCATTTTCCCCCTCCCCCCAAAACCCCACCCCCTACTCCCAAAACCTTTCAGGGATAATAATAATAATAATAATAATAATAGTGCTTCTCTGTCAATGGCTGATGCATTTCTGCACATGCGCCTCCATCGTCTCACCCGTGAGGGGAGTACGAAGAATTGACGATAAGCTCCTCTTCCCATGGAGTGCCATCTTGTGCACCCCTCCAGAATAATAATAATAATAATAATAATAATAATAATAATAATAATAATAATAAGAATAATAGTGCTTCTCTGTCAATGGCTGATGCATTTCTGCACATGCGCCTCCATCGTCTCACCCGTGAGGGGAGTACGAAGAATTGACGATAGGCTGTAATGACACCCCCGCAAGGGCAGTTCCAACACTTCCAGACGGACCGGTATGTTCAATGAAAATACTGGTCCAGACGGACCGGTATGTTCAATGAAAATACTGGTGGCACCGACGGGAATCGAACTGGCGACAGGGCCCAGATGGTAGATAAGAATAATAATAATAACGATAATAATAGTAATGATAATAATAATAATAATAATAATAATAATAATAATAGTATGTATGTATGTATCGTCTGCCAATTGCTGAGCCAAAAGGCCATGTGCATCCAGTCCTCCATTCCATAAGGAAAGTCTCCACACCAATCGGTGGAATAAAGGAAGTGACGGCATAGAACATTACTCTAGGAGCTTTATACCAATCAGCCCATGGAAAGGGACCGATGGCCTATGTACTCCCTAATAATAATAGTAATAATAATAATAATATAGTGCATGCTTCTCAGTCAATGGCGAATGCATTTCTGCACCATCGTCTCACCCGTGAGGGGAGTACGAAGATTTGACGATAGGCTCTACTGACACCCCCGCAAGGCAGCTCCAAGCCTTCCAGACAGACCAATACTTTCAAACAAAATTTCCTTTGAAAATACTGGCACCGACGGGAATCGAACTGGCGAGAGGTCCCAGATGGTAGACCTTAACCACTGGGCTATCGCGGTGCCACTAATAATAATATAAGAATAACAATAATAATAATAATGATAATAATAATAATAATAATAATAATAATAATAATAATAATAATAATAATAATAATATATATTGATCTGTCATGGGTGAGCCCGAGGGCCATGCGCCTCCATCCCTCGACCCAACAGGGACTACAGTGAGTATGTTGGGGAGGGAAGAGTAACTCTAACCATCCTGCATAGAAGGCCCCAAAAGGAAGTCCCTACTACCCACACAGTGTCGGGTACCTGGCAGGAAATCAACTACAAATGATTGCCCGCGTGAGAGCTCCACGAGACTGGGTAGGTCCCGCATGGAGGTACTCACAGGGGTAGCAGACATTTCATGCGGTCTGCCAGCGCATGAGGACGTTTGTGGTAAGTGTCTGGGACGCCTCGAAACCCGTCACCACCCCTAGATCTCGGAATGTAAATACCCCTTTGATCCCACGTGGTGTATGTCTTATAAAAAACACAACGACATGGCCTCGGAACCAACGCAACAACATAGCCTCGGAACCCACATCGACATAGCCTCGGAACCCACACAACAACAGAGCCTCGGAACCAACACAACAACATAGCCTCGGAACCAACACAACAACATAGCCTCGGAGCCAACACAACGACATAGCCTCGAAACCAGTGGGAAGAGGCCCAACCACCTCCTCTTCCCGTGGGGTGCCATACTGTGCACCCCTCCATAATAATAATAATAATAATAATAATAATAATAATAGGCTTCCTCAGACTATAGCATCAGATCCAGATCCTGGACATGTGCCTCCATTAATAATAATAATAATATTAATAATAATAATAGTGCTTCTCTGTCAATGGCTGATGCATTTCTGCACATGCGCCTCCATCGTCTCACCCGTGAGGGGAGTACGAAGAATTGACGATAAGCTCTAATGACACCCCCGCAAGGGCAGTTCCAACACTTCCAGACGGGCCGGTATGTTCAATGAAAATATTGGTCCAGAAATAGACCGGTATGTTCAATGAAAATACTGGTGGCACCGACGGGAATCGAACTGGCGACAGGGCCCAGATGGTAGAACTTGACCACTGGGCTATCACGGTGTCCAATAATAATAATAATAATAATAATAATAATAATAATAATAATAATAATAATAATAATAGTGCTTCTCTGTCAATGGCTGATGCAAATCTGCACATGCGCCTCCATCGTCTCACCCGTGAGGGGAGTACGAAGAATTGACGATAGGCTCTAATGACACCCCCGCACGGGCAGTTCCAACACTTCCAGACGGACCGGTATGTTCAATGAAAATACTGGTGGCACCGACGGGAATCGAACTGGCGACAGGGCCCAGATGGTAGAACTTGACCACTGGGCTATCACGGTGTCCATAATAATAATAATAATAATAATGATAATAATAATAATAATAGTGCTTCTCTGTCAATGGCTGATGCAAATCTGCACATGCGCCTCCATCGTCTCACCCGTGAGGGGAGTACGAAGAATTGACGATAGGCTCTAATGACACCCCCGCAAGGGCAGTTCCAACACTTCCAGACGGACCGGTATGTTCAATGAAAATACTGGTAGCACCGACGGGAATCGAACTGGCGACAGGGCCCAGATGGTAGGACTTGACCACTGGGCTATCACGGTGTCCATAATAATAATAATAATAATAATAATAGTGCTTCTCTGTCAATGGCTGATGCATTTCTGCACATGCGCCTCCATCAATAATAATAATAATAATAATAATAATAATAATAATAATAATAATAATAATAATAATAATAATAATAGGCTTCCTCAGACTATAGCATCAGATCCAGATCCTGGACATGTGCCTCCATAATAATAATAATAATAATAATAATAATAATAATAATAATAATAATAATAATAATAGGCTTCCTCAGACTATAGCATCAGATCCAGATCCTGGACATGTGCCTCCATTGGGTCACCGGGGTCAGCCGATCCCAACGCATTGTCAGAACACCAAACATACATAGCAGCAACAGCAACAGCAGGGGCAGATGGGGGCTGTGAAGTGCATGAAGAGCTAGATGCGAGGGTGTTAGCTGAAGAGAAGAACTCGGAGACACTACGCTGCGCTCCCGAACCCCTCTCTCTAGCCAGGACGTCCACACTGCGCGGACGGCCGCGCCGCGCAACATCAACGTCACTTGGGGGAGAGGGTGGGACAGAAGCTGATGGAACCTCAGTGAGGTCAATCACCTCCTCGCCCCCATCCTCCACCCCAAGCTCCTCCCTTTTACCCTCCCTAGCAGACCAACACTCAGACACATATGATCCAAACAACACATCCAACTTTGGAGGGGGACGCAACGCTGTAACCCCTAACAACGCAGCAAGCCTAAAGTTACTGCGGAAGCGCGACTTCCCCTGAAAAAGCTTACAAAACAATCGTGATTGATCCACAGGCGACATATCATCCCAACCCTGCCGCACAGAGCCCTCCCGCTCCCGCCCAAGCAACACATCCTCCACCACAACCTCACCGCCTACGACCTCACCACCCTCCTCACTCCCTCCATCCCCCTCAGCACCCCCCACAGCCATGCCACCGAGCCTCTGCATACTCAGCAACAGCTGCTTACGTCTCCCCTCATGCATGGGGCAATCCCATAAGAAGTGCGCAAGGGACTCATTGACATCATCATGACAACAGAAGCAGCGAGGGGACATGCCACTGACCAACTTGCTGCGGTACAACCGAAGGCGGTTGTTGCAGCTGAGCAACCTTCTCCGAAGCAGATTATAATGCGCATCATCAAGGGCTACCCATCTTGGGAACTCCTTAGTTCCAAAGACTTGTCTTAGGATGACTCGCAGGCCATCAGTAAGATCGCTGCCTGCCTCTCGCTTGTCCCACATCAGTTGCTGCACCATCTTGACGTCCTGCTGAAGGGCCCACTTGTCCACAGTCGAACTCCAACCCTCGAGGTCCTTCTCTGAGCTATTTAGGAGCTCCTGAAGCCCTTGTTGTAGATCCATTGAGTCCCTGATAGCGCCTTCGGCCTCCGCAGTCCAGTCGGATTTGACTTGAGATGCGATGACAGGAAATCGCTTCTCCGGTAGAACACGCAGCCGTCCATAGAACTTCAGTTGCGCCGCCCGCCGCAAACGCTCCGCACTGAAAGAGCGCGCCAGAAAGAGTGTAATCCACTTGCTTGTCTTAGGGCTGATGCCGAGAATCATCCTCATGGGGCGCAGCATTGCTGCCTCCAGCTTGGTGAGCTGCGATACGGGGGCACGCCAGACATCGAAGGCGTACTTCAGCTTGGCCCCCACAAGTTGATTCCAGCACATGAGACGATACCTAGCTTGTATCTCACCTGCACACCACAAAGAGTACCAACCTGCGGTGGCGACTTCAGTGACACGCGTAGCCCGCAGGGCCTGCTCCTTCCACTTCAGGTCGTCGGTGATAACCACTCCCAGGTACTTGTACTGACTGGTGACACAAAGCTTCTGGCCGCGAAACAACACGACGGGCTCACCTCGCTCCCTGATACTTGGTCGTTTCGCCTTGCTCGACGTGTAAATGGGCATGATTTCCGTCTTGCCGGGCTTCAAGTTGACTTCCAGCCGGTAATCTTCCGCGAACTTGGCCACAACATTGACCATCTTCTGGAGCTCGGTGCGACTGTGAGCGATGAGGGCCACGTCGTCCGCGTATAGAAGTGCCTTGATGTCGTTCAGCCGCTTCACATCCGTGATCTTGAGGGCACTCGCCAGCCGATCACACAGCTCATCCATAAAGACGTTGAAGAGTGTGGGAGAGAGAGGGGACCCCTGTTGGACGCCTACACCCTCCAGTACTTCGGGGGTGAGTGCTCCATCAACTAGCACTTGCGACGAAGTCTGCTCGTAGCACCTGCGTAGCGTGCGCCAGAACTTGCCCCTTACACCCAGCTTCCAGAGCCTCTCAAATAGGCCATCTCTCCAAACAGACGGGAAAGCCTTGCGTAGATCGACGAACAGGACATACGACTCCCGCTTCTGCTGCTGACGCCCCTTCAACCTCTGCCAAAGGGTAAAGACCTGATCCGTAGTGCGACGCCCCGGGCGGAAGCCTCCCTGCTCTGGACGTAGCTTATCCGGGCCATCCACGAAGAGCGTTCGACGAGTAGCTAATAAGGACAGATACAGCTTACCAAGGCAACTAATAATCGAGATATCCCTCCAGTTGTCAGGATCCGTAGGATCCCCACCCTTGGGGATATTGACGATGATTCCCTTGCCCCAAGCTTTTGGAGTCCTCTCGGCTTCTCGAATCCAGTTGAAGTACTGCGTTAAGTAGCCATTGATGTAGGCGCCGCCATACTTGAGCATCTCGTTCTTCACTTTGTCCTCGCCACAAGCTTTGTGGTTATTCAGGGCACGTTGCCTTGCAAGGACCTCCTCTTGCGTGAACGGCTTGTCCAGCTCTTCGCAAGTGTCTTCACCTACTTCGTGCTCCTTCATAGCCCGGGCCACCTCATCTCTGAAGCGATCGTTCCAGTGGAACTGCCGCTTAGCTTCGGCTTCCTCCCACTCCAGCGAGCCTGCTTCTGCACAGCACTCCACCACAACAGCCGCACTTGCCGGATTTTCCCGTGGCTTCACCGAATTTTTCCGAAATTCCTCCCACCGAGCGACCTTTTCCGGCAGCGTACACGCCAGTGAGCCATCCTCCCTTTGCACCGGCGCGGAGACCTTCGTTCTGCGTGCCCCGCCAAGCCGCTTCGCGAGTAGCCAAAAGCGCTTTGAGGATTGCTCGCGTTGACATTTGACCGCTTCTTCCTGCACTTGCTTGAAGGAGGCGGACTTCTTGGCCCGAGTTGCCTTCCGAATTTGCTTGCGGAGCCGTAGCCAATTCAGACGGGCTTCCGCATTCGATTCATCCCTCCTGTATGCTGCGTAGGCCTCCCGGCGCTGCTGAATGAGCTCCTTTAGCTCCCCGTCGAACCAATTGTTGGTGAAACGGGGTCGTATACATCTGGAGCCAAGGACCCGGTGCGCCGCCATTCGGAAGGACTGCGCCACTCGCTCGGTGACGTCATCTACCACCCGTTGGCTGTCGGCACCACCCGATAGGTCAAGCTCAGGCAGCTGATGCACTCCAAGCTTCTGTAGGCAATGCTGGAATACGTCATCGAACTTGTCGCGTAGATAATCCAGCGCTTGCTTCGCAGCGTGATCATTACCCGAGACACCAGCACCAATAAGCTTATCAACACGAAAGGACCTGTAAGGTTTCGCAGCCCGCTTTGGCCGGCGCTGGCCGCTCCACGTCAGTTCGGCCCATACTGCCTTGTGGTCCGTATCAAGATCATCTTCGCATACTCCGAACTTTGCTCCAGATGCCAAGCCAGGCGACGCGCAGATGTAATCGAGGAGGTGCTTGCCTGTGCCCATGCCGCGCTGCTCACGCCGGGACCACCAGTAGGACCCTTCCACTGGGCACGAGAAGCCGCTCAGATTTTGCAGGCCCGTAGCGACGAGGACAGCCGCGAGTCTCTTGCCGTTCTCCGAACGTACCGGTGCTCCCTTATCATCGACCTCCCCGTGCTGACCGACGATGCCCTCCTCTTTTCGGCTGCATGCCGGCCCGAGCTTCGCGTTGGCATCCGCCACCGTGACCACAAGACCTTTGGCTCCAAAAAAAGCTATAGCTGCCTGCCAGGCCGCATACGCCTCTGACGACTCTTCTTCCTGCGTTTCCTGGGGAAAGTAGCCGTTGCCCACATAGATATCCTGAGCGCCGGTAACACCCGAGGCGATACGCAGCCACACTTGCTGCCGGTGGTCGACGGGGGCTGACACCAGGTTGCAATACGAACCAAGGAAGTTAGCCACCGCGAATAGAACCCCACCCTTGCAGCGATTTTTCTCGCTGACCTCCGCAGGTTTTCCAAAAATCCGGAATCCATCCAGGCTGCATTTGGAAAGTTGCTTCTTGCCCATGCGGTGCTCCTGAGCCCCGATGACTAGCCAGCCCTCGTGCTTGTAGAATGATGCCCATTCCGCCGTGCCTACGTTGTCGTATCCCGTTTTACCCTGCCAGTTGTGACTCGCGACGAGTAGCTTGAAGCCGGTATCGAACTGCTTGGAGCGGTGCTTCTTGGCTCGTTTCCGGACCCGACGGCCGCGCTTGGCTTCCGCCCTCGTGCTGCCCCCCTCTGCAGGTGCTTGCGCAGGTTGGTCCCCCACTGCACTGGCCGCCGAATGCAAAGGCACCACATGCACATCAGCACACTCAGACACACACTTAGGTGCATCGGCAGCCAATTCCGAAGACACCACCTGCACATCATCGACACATTCTTCATGCAGAGGCAAGACGCGATATCCCGTCGCAGCTTCCTCCTTCCGGACCGCCGCTTCCCCACGCAGATGGATGCGAATAAGCCTTCGGACACGTTCCCTGTCCCTGAACCTGCGCCCAAGGGCCACATTGACCCCTCTGCCGAAGAATTTGAGATGTTTGAGTTGCTGCAACGCCGTCTGCCTGCTGTCATCGTCCTCGTAGACCAGCTCCAGGTGACGAGACATTCGCTGGCCTTGCCACTCCATTACCGGGACCACCAGACCAAGACCGCTCATTTTGGAGGCGATCTCCTGTAGACTGGCGCGTTCTGAGAGCCCCCAGACAATCAGATTACGCCCGTCCTTGTCGTACCGATCTAGCCGCCGGTACCGTCGAGGCGGCGGTGCCATCTGCCATATAGCGCCGCTCGCCTTATGTTGAAGCGCCGACCCGTGTGCCAGGTTTGGGGAGGAAGGATGAGGCGCAGCTAAGATAGCCTCTCCACGTGGTTCAGGAATTCCGTCATATACGCGAGCCCTCATCCTCCCATCCTGGGACATCGGGCCAGAGCCCGTCGAAGAGGCATTCCCACGGGGATTGTCCAGGTCTTCGGCGATTCTACCTTGTCCCATAAGGGCCACAGTGGTAGCTCCGTGCTTCGCGTATTTGTAATCCATTGAGAGTAGTAGACGGCCAATGTCGCTGGCCACCACCGCCGCGCCTCTTTACGCCGAGGAAAGCGCCCGTCCATGCAAATAGCATCGGCGGTATCTGCAACACACACTACACGCATTTCCGCCGGTGTCACTGGACGCTGCCGCGTCGCTTCGTGCCCTTCGGCGCCCGCCAGCACCCCCAGCGTCGCCAGAACCTGCCTCACGCACTACACACACTCTCCATCGCATCGCCAACGCCTCTACTCTCATGCCTTATGGACTTTCAGCTGCTCCTAACAATACACATCATGAGGTACGGGTGTCCCCGAGTGGAGCCAGATCGGACGGCGTGCCGCTGAAACTCCTTCCCCCACGTGGGTATAGAAGGCGCGAACCTAGCGGTACCTATAGGGTCTTACAGACAAGTATAGTAATCCCAGCCGAAGCTGCTCAGTTAGAAATGCAACGGTGGAGGGTGTGAATGCATGGGGCAAGGCACGGCAACGCAGCAAGGCACTGGCAAGGCATTGGGACCGACTGAAGCCCCTCTCCAACGTGCGCTCATCATGTGTTCCAGTTAGGCAACCCCGAAGAAGCGAAGATAGGGAGGAGACAAAACCCAGATAGGATGAAGATAGGATTAACATGAAGCCGAAATGGAGCCGAGTTGGAACAGGTCAACTCAGCCCCATCTCGGCTCAATGTGAATCCTATCTTCAACCCATCTCGGTACTGTTTCCTCCGAATGCTCACCTCAACAAGATCACCAAACCGGAACTGGAAGCCCCCAGGCATTTACTCGGCAGGAAATTCGGCGAAAATGGGCTAACCAGGAAACCAGACCCAAGCCAACAGCCAAGGAAAACGAGCCAACCAACAATCCAACAGACAACCCCACAACCTGCCTGGCCGAACCCCTACCGAGTAAATGCCCAGTTGAGAGTTGCGCATATCCCGGTGACCGCCCTCCCCAAGCGGTCACCTTCGTGGGGAGAGGCCCAACCACCTCCTCTTCCCATGGAGTGCCATCTTGTGCACCCCTCCAGAATAATAATAATAATAATAATAATAATAATAATAGTGTTTCTCTGTCAATGGGGAATGCATTTCTGCACATGTGCCTCCATCGTCTCACCCGCGAGGGGAGTACGAAGATTTGACGATAGGCTCTACTGACACCCCCGCAAGGCAGCTCCAAGCCTTCCAGACAGACCAATACTTTCAAAGAAAATATCCTTTGAAAATACTGACACCGACGGGAATCGAACTGGCGACAGGTCCCAGATGGTAGACCTTAACCACTGGGCTATCGCGGTGCCAAATAATAATAATAATAATAATAACTAGGGGCTGCGCCAACACCTGAAAGGATGGTTTGCGGTGCGCTCCCCTCCCCCCCCCCCCCTGGGGCTGGGGTCCGGGGGGCCCTCACCCCCCCCCTTTTCCCGTCGACAGGGTACGTTCAATTGTCGGAGGTACCAGCAGAAAGCAAGTGTAAGCTCTGGTGGCACAAAAACATAAAATCTCTGGTTTTTTGTGCCACCCGCCACCAAAACTTTTCATCTCCGAACAGAGCGCACCAAGAGTTGTCGGGTACACCAAACATCAGCCTCAAACTCGCTCAGGTGTGCGCAAACGGCGCCTGGTGGCGCAAAAACCTCAATTTTCCTGTGTGTATGCCACCCGGTGCCACAATTTTTATATTTTCGAAGAGAGCTCATCAAGAAGTGTCAGATACACCAACTATCAGCCGCTAACTCCCTCTGGTGTGCGCAAACAGCGCCTGGTGGCACAAGACCTCAATTTTCTGGTGTGGGTGCCACCCGCGAAAAAAACGGGTACGCACAATCGCCGGGCTTGGGTTCCCGGAGGGGGGGGGGGGGGGGGGGCCGGACCTCCCCGTGCCCCGTCGACAGGGTACGTTCAATTGCCGGAGGCACCTGCTAGAAAACAAGGAATTTTGGCATTCAGGACACTCCCCTAACGCAAATATTTGCGTGAATTCCAAAGAAATTATATCAGCATCAACATCGAGTCTGGGGCTAGCCACCAATATGAGTTCCCAACTCCTCCTGGTTCACACAAACCATGATTTATAGGGATGGGGGTTAAAAAAAAAAAGCCAAAAAACAAGGAATTTTTGCATTCAGGACACTCCCCTAACGCAAATATTTGCGTGAATTCCAAAAAAAAAAAAAAAAAGTACCAGCATCAAGATCGAGTCTGGGGCTAGCTTCTCTGCAAATATGAGCTCCCAACTCCTCCTGTACACAAACCATGATTTATAGGGACAGGGGGTGCAAAAATAGGAGAAAAAACAAGGAATTTTGGCGTTCAGGACACTGCCCTAACGCAAATATTTGCGTGAATTCCAAGAAAAAAAAATCATATCTGCATCAAGATCGAGTCTGGGGCTAGCCACCCTGCAAATATGAGCTCCCAACTCCTCCTGGTTCCCACAAACCATGATTTATAGGGACAGGGGTGCGGAAAAGGGGGGGGGTACACAATTTTCATTTTCCCCCTCCCCCCAAACCCCCACCCCCGACTCCCAAAACCTTTCAGGGATAATAATAATAATAATAATAATAATAATAGTGCTTCTCTGTCAATGGCTGATGCATTTCTGCACATGCGCCTCCATCGTCTCACCCGTGAGGGGAGTACGAAGAATTGACGATAAGCTCTAATGACACCCCCGCAAGGGCAGTTCCAACACTTCCAGACGGACCGGTATGTTCAATGAAAATACTGGTCCAGACGGAGCGGTATGTTCAATGAAAATACTGGTGGCACCGACGGGAATCGAACTGGCGACAGGGCCCAGATGGTAGAACTTGACCACTGGGCTATCACGGTGTCCAAAATAATAATAATAATAGTGCTTCTCTGTCAATGGCTGATGCATTTCTGCACATGCGCCTCCATCGTCTCACCCGTGAGGGGAGTACGAAGAATTTGACGATAAGCTCTAATGACACCCCCGCAAGGGCAGTTCCAACACTTCCAGACGGGCCGGTATGTTCAATGAAAATACTGGTCCAGACTGATCGGTATGTTCAATGAAAATACTGGTGGCACCGACGGGAATCGAACTGGCGACAGGGCCCAGATGGTAGAACTTGACCACTGGGCTATCACGGTGTCCATAATAATAATAATAATAATAATAATAATAATAATAATAATAATAATGTATCTCCTGCCAATTGCTGAGCCAAAAGGCCATGTGCATCCAGTCCTCCATTCCATAAGGAAGTCTCCACACCAATCGGTGGAATAAAGGAAGTGACGGCATAGAACATTACTCTAGGAGCTTTATACCAATCAGCCCATTGAAAATAATAATAATAATAATCATAATAATAATAATAATAATAATAATAGTGCTTCTCTGTCAATGGCTGATGCATTTCTGCACATGCGCCTCCATCGTCTCACCCGTGAGGGGAGTACGAAGAATTGACGATAAGCTCTAATGACACCCCCGCACGGGCAGTTCCAACACTTCCAGACGGGCCGGTATGTTCAATGAAAATACTGGTCCAGACGGAGCGGTATGTTCAATGAAAATACTGGTTGCAATGACGGGAATCGAACTGGCGACAGGGCCCAGATGGTAGAACTTGACCACTGGGCTATCACGGTGTCCATAATAATAATAATAATAATAATAATAATAATAATAATAATAATAATAATAGTGCTTCTCTGTCAATGGCTGATGCATTTCTGCACATGCGCCTCCATCGTCTCACCCGTGAGGGGAGTACGAAGAATTGACGATAAGCTCTAATGACACCCCCGCAAGGGCAGTTCCAACACTTCCAGACGGGCCGGTATGTTCAATGAAAATACTGGTCCAGAAATAGACCGGTATGTTCAATGAAAATACTGGTGGCACCGACGGGAATCGAACTGGCGACAGGGCCCAGATGGTAGAACTTGACCACTGGGCTATCACGGTGTCCATAATAATAATAATAATAATAATAATAATAATAATAATAATAATAATAATAATAATAATAATAATAATAGTGCTTCTCAGTCAATGGGGAATGCATTTCTGCACATGTGCCTCCATCGTCTCACCCGCGAGGGGAGTACGAAGATTTGACGATAGGCTCTACTGACACCCCCGCAAGGCAGCTCCAAGCCTTCCAGACAGACCATTACTTTCAAAGAAAATATCCTTTGAAAATACTGGCCCCGACGGAAATCGAACTGGCGACAGGTCCCAGATGGTAGACCTTAACCACTGGGCTATCGCGGTGCCACTAATAATAATAATAATAATAATAATAATAATAATAATAATAATAAAATGTATCTCCTGCCAATTGCTGAGCCAAAAGGCCATGTGCATCCAGTCCTCCATTCCATAAGGAAAGTCTCCACACCAATCGGTGGAATAAAGGAAGTGACGGCATAGAACATTACTCTAGGAGCTTTATACCAATCAGCCCATGGAAAGGGACCGATGGCCTATGTACTCCCTAATAATAATGATAATAATAATAATAATAGTGTATCTCCTGCCAATTGCTGAGCCAAAAGGCCATGTGCATCCAATCCTCCATTCCATAAGGAAAGTCTCCACACCAATCGGTGGAATAAAGGAAGTGACGGCATAGAACATTACTCTAGGAGCTTTATACCAATCAGCCCATGGAAAGGAACCGATGGCCTATGTACTCCCTAATAATAATAATAATAATAATAATAATAATAATAATAATAACTAGGGGCTGCGCCAACACCTGCAAGGATGGTTTGCGGTGCGCTCCGCGCACCCCCCCTTCCCCCCCCCCCCCTGGGGCTGGGGTCCGGGGGGCCCTCACCCCCCCCTTTTCCCGTCGACAGGGTACGTTCAATTGTCGGAGGTACCAGCAGAAAGCAAGTGTAAGCTCTGGTGGCACAAAAACATAAAATCTCTGGTTTTGTGCCACCCGCCACCAAAACTTTTCATCTCCGAACAGAGCGCACCGAGAGTTGTCGGGTACACCAAACATCAGCCTCAAACTCGCTCAGGTGTGCGCAAACGGCGCCTGGTGGCGCAAAAACCTCAATTTTCCTGTGTGTATGCCACCCGGCGCCACAATTTTTAAATTTTCGAAGAGAGCTCATCAAGAAGTGTCAGATAACCAAATATCAGCCGCTAACTCCCACTGGATGTGCGCAAACAGCGCCTGGTGGCACAAGACCTCAATTTTCTGGTGTGGGTGCCACCCGCGAAAAAAACGGGTACGCACAATCGCCGGGCTGTGGTTCCCGGGGGGAGGGCCACCCGGACCTCCCCGTGCCCCGTCGACGGGTACGTTCAATTGCCGGAGGGCGCCTGGTGGCACACGACCTCAATTTTCTGGTTGGGTGCCACCCGCGACCAAAACGGGTACGTACAATCGCCGGGCTTGGGTTCCCGGGGGAGGGCCCCCCGGAACCCCCCTGCCCCGTCGACAGGGTACGTTCAATTGCCGGAGGCACCGCAAGTGCTGCTAAAAAAGGAAATTTGGCATTCAGGACACTCCCCTAACGCAAATATTTGCGTGAATTCCAAAAAAATTATATCAGCATCAAGATCGAGTCTGGGGCTAGCCACCCTGCCAATATGAGCTCCCAACTCCTCCTGGTTCCCACAAACCATGATTTATAGGGATGGGGGGTGCAAAAAAGGCTAAAAAACCAAGGAATTTTTGCATCCAGGACACTCCCATAACGCAAATATTTGCGTGAATTCAAAAAAATTATATCAGCATCAAGATCGAGTCTGGGGCTAGCTACCTGCAAATATGAGCTCCCAACTCCTTCTTGTTCCCACAAACCATGATTTATAGGGATAGGGGTGCGTGCGGAAATGGGGGGCGGGGGTGGGGGGTACACAATTTTCATTTTCCCCCTCCCCCCAAACCCCCCACTCCCTTGACCAACACCTTTCAGGAATAATAATAATAATAATAATAATAATAATAATAATAATAATAATAATAATAATAATAATAATAATAATAATATATCTGAGGCGTACTGATGCAGCTAATGGCATATCCTCAACGGACATAAGCCTCCAATACCCTTGTTCGAGGTCCTCCACCCCCCGTGTCAGTCTCTCGCCTGATGATCGGGGCCACCGATGGAGCTCCTGAGGGCAAGACTGCACTAAGCCGAGGTTATTCCGCAGTCCCAGCAACCTCTTGCAAGACGTCACCGAATGTGCAAGTGCATACACCAAGCGCGGTTGCTAGAGTTTTGTGCGACACAGAAAAAGAGCCCTGGGGAAATTCTCTCGAAACTACAAGAACTAAACAACCAAATCAGTTGGAAGAAAGGAAAAGGAAGAAACAACTCAAAATCCGGTCTTCAGAATTCAGAATTTATTGATAGGACTGTCAGGGCCGTAAAGGCGCGCTATGGTCTTGAAACCCCACCCATAACAATCTGGTGTCTGCTGGGTCCTGGGCTATCAACCAGCATATGCGGAGTTTAAGATCTTTTACGCGCGCAACGACCCTCCTCCCCAGCATCTACCACCAAAGGGTTATGAGTTGGCGTCACAGTTTAACGCCTTGAGGCCATTGGGCTGGAACTCTGTTTAGCAAGTGTGACTAGGTTTTTTCATCGGGATTTCCCTCAAATATGTCACAGTCAACACTCCAAGGCAGATTTACTATATCTGAGGCGTACTGATGCAGCTAATGGCATATCCTCAACGGCCATAAGCCTCCAATACCCTTGTTCGAGGTCCTCCACCCCCCCGTGTCAGTCTCTCGCCTGATGATCGGGGCCACCGATGGAGCTCCTGAGGGCAAGACTGCACTAAGCCGAGGTTATTCCGCAGTCCCAGCAACCTCTTGCAAGACGTCACCGAATGTGCAAGTGCATACACCAAGCGCGGTTGCTAGAGCTGCCTCGAAACCCCACCCATAACAATCTGGTGTCTGCTGGGTCCTGGGCTATCAACCAGCATATGCGGAGTTTAAGATCTTTTACGCGCGCAACGACCCTCCTCCCCAGCATCTACCACCAAAGGGTCATGAGTTGGCGTCACAGTTTAACGCCTTGAGGCCATTGGGCTGGAACTCTGTTTAGCAAGTGTGACTAGGTTTTTTCATCGGGATTTCCCTCAAATATGTCACAGTCAACACTCCAAGGCAGATTTAATAATAATAATAATAATAATAATAATAATAATAATAATAATAATAATAATAATAGTGCTTCTCTGTCAATGGCTGATGCATTTCTGCACATGCGCCTCCATCGTCTCACCCGTGAGGGGAGTACGAAGAATTGACGATAAGCTCTAATGACACCCCCGCAAGGGCAGTTCCAACACTTCCAGACGGGCCGGTATGTTCAATGAAAATACTGGTCCAGAAATAGACAGGTATGTTCAATGAAAATACTGGTGGCACCGACGGGAATCGAACTGGCGACAGGGCCCAGATGGTAGAACTTGACCACTGGGCTATCACGGTGTCCATAATAATAATAATAATAATAATAATAATAATAATAATAATAATAATAATAGTGCTTCTCTGTCAATGGCTGATGCAAATCTGCACATGCGCCTCCATCGTCTCACCCGTGAGGGGAGTACGAAGAATTGACGATAAGCTCTAATGACACCCCCGCAAGGGCAGTTCCAACACTTTCCAGACGGGCCGGTATGTTCAATGAAAATACTGGTCCAGACGGATCGGTATGTTCAATGAAAATACTGGTGGCACCGACGGGAATCGAACTGGCGACAGGGCTCAGATGAATAATAATAATAATAATAATAATAATAATAATAATAATAATAATAATCATAATAATAATAATAATAATAATAAGGGCTGCGCCAACACCTGAAAGGATGGTTTGCGGTGCGCTTCGCGCACCCCCCCCCCCCCCCCCCCCCTCTTCCCCAAGGTCGCTTGTCCTCTCATTCTTACATGCACAACTTTTACAGCCTCGGAGCAGTCTCAGCCATTCATTTTGGCACTATTTTGTGATTACATTCGAATTTCATAGTTTCAGCTAAATCCCTGAAAAAGAGCTCGTGACAAGCTTGCGAAAACACAAAAAATCAGCCTCGAAGCCCCTCTGGCACAACTCTTAGAGCCTTGGAGCATTCTCAGCCATTCACTTTGGCACTTCTTTGCCAAAATCTTCGTAAATCTCTCTTTTTCAACTGGTTCACTACCGAGAGCGCGTCCCGAGGTTGTGAAAACCAAATAATCAGTGTCTCAACCCTTCTGGCACAACTTTGGGAGCATTTGAGCATTCTCAGCCATTCATTGGCGCCGGCAAATTCGCTTCGGGTGCGTAGAATGGCGGGGCTGGGTTCCCGGGGGGAGGGACCCCCGGACACCCCCCTTGCCATAGTACGTTCAATTGCCGGAGGTAACCTGCATAAACCCCTCTGGCACAACTCTTAGAGCCTTGGAGCATTCTCAGCCATTCGTTTTGCCGGCTAAATCGCGTGGTACGTACAATTGCAGGGCTGGGGTTCCCGGGAGGAGGGCGCCCCGGACCCCCTTCCCCGTCGACAGGATACGTTCAATTGCCAGAGGTTTCTGCAAGTACTCCCAAAAAAACAAGGAATTTTGGCATTCAGGACACTCCCTTGACGCAAATATTTGCGTGAATTCCAAAAAAATAATATCAGCATCAACATGGCTAGCCACCCTGCACATATGAGCTCCCAACTCCTCCTGGTTCCCACAAACCATGATTCTTGGCGACAGGGGGTGCAGAAAATAGGCCTAAAAAGGAAGGAATTTTGGTATTCAGGAAGGACACTGCCCTAAGGCAAATACTTGCGTGAATTCCAAAAAAACTATACGAGCATCAAGATCGAGTCTGGGGCTAGCTACCCTGAAATATGAGCTCCCAACTCCTCCTGATTCCCACGAGCCATGATTTGTAGGGACAGGGGTGTCGATTTGGTTGGTTGGGGGGGGGGGGGGTACACAATTTCCATTTTCCCCTCCCCCCAAGCCCCCATCACCTACTCCCGACACCTTTCAGGGATAATAGTATAGTAATAATAATAATAATAATAATAATAATAATAATAATAATAATGTATTTCCTGCCAATCGCTGAGCCAAAAGGCCATGTGCATCCAGTCCTCCATTCCATAAGGAAAGTCTCCACACCAATCGGTGGAATCAAGGAAGTGACAGCATAGAACATTACTCTAGGAGCTTTATACCAATCAGCCCATTGAAAAAGACCAATGGCCTATGTACTCCCTAAATAATAATAATAATAATAATAATAATAATAATAATAATAATAATAATAATAATAATAGTGCTTCTCTGTCAATGGCTGATGCATATCTGCACATGCGCCTCCATCGTCTCACCCGTGAGGGGAGTACGAAGAATTGACGATAAGCTCTAATGACACCCCCGCAAGGGCAGTTCAACACTTCCAGACGGGCCGGTATGTTCAATGAAAATACTGGTCCAGACGGATCGGTATGTTCAATGAAAATACTGGTGGCACCGACGGGAATCGAACTGGCGACAGGGCTCAGATGGTAGAACTTGACCACTGGGCTATCACGGTGTCCATAATAATAATAATAATAATAATATATATATATATATATATATATATATATATATTGATCTGTCATGGCTGAGCCCGAGGGCCATGCGCCTCCATCCCTCGACCCAACAGGGACTACAGTGAGTATGTTGGGTAGGGAAGAGTGACTCTAACCATCCTGCATAGAAACCCCAAAAGGAAGTCCCTACTACCCGCACAGTGTCGGGTACCTTGCTGGAAATCAACTACAAATGATTGATCTTCCCCGCGTGAGAGCTCCACGAGACTGGGTAGGTCCCGCAAGGAGGTACTCACAGGGGTAGCAGACATTTCATGCGGTCTGCCAGCGCATGAGGACGTTTTGTGGTAAGTGTCTGGGACGCCTCGAAACCCGTCACCACCCCTAGATCTCGGAATGTAAATACCTCTTTGATCCCACGTGGTGTATGTCTTATAAAAAACAACACAACGACATAGCCTCGAAACCAACACAACAACATAGCCTCGGAACCAACGTAAAAACATAGCCTCGGAGCCAACACAATGACATAGCCTCGAAACCAGTGGGAAGAGGCCCAACCACCTCCTCTTCCCGTGGGGTGCCATACTGTGCACCCCTCCATAATAATAATAATAATAATAATAATAATAATAATAATAATAATAATAATAATAGTGCTTCTCTGTCAATGGCTGATGCAAATCTGCACATGCTCCTCCATCGTCTCACCCGTGAGGGGAGTACGAAGAATTGACGATAGGCTCTAATGACACCCCGCACGGGCAGTTCCAACACTTCCAGACAGACCGGTATGTTCAATGAAAATACTGGTGGCACCGACGGGAATCGAACTGGCGACAGGGCCCAGATGGTAGAACTTGACCACTGGGCTATCACGGTGTCCAAATGATAATAATGATAATAATGATAATAATAATAATAATAATAATAATAATAATAATAATAATAATAATAATAATAATAATAATAATAATGTATCTCCTGCCAATTGCTGAGCCAAAAGGCCATGTGCATCCAGTCCTCCATTCCATAAGGAAAGTCTCCACACCAATCGGTGGAATAAAGGAAGTGACGGCATAGAACATTACTCTAGGAGCTTTGTACCAATCAGCCAATTGAAAAGGACCAATGGCCTATGTACTCCCTAATAATAATAATAATAATAATAATAATAATAATAATAATAATAATAATAATAATAATAATAGTGTATCTCCTGCCAATTGCTGAGCCAAAAGGCCATGTGCATCCAGTCCTCCATTCCATAAGGAAAGTCTCCACACCAATCGGTGGAATAAAGGAAGTGACGGCATAGAACATTACTCTAGGAGCTTTATACCAATCAGCCCATGGAAAGGACCGATGGCCTATGTACTCCCTAATAATAATAATAATAATAATAATAATAATAATAATAAGAATAATAATAATAATAATAATAGTAACAACAACAATAATAATAATAATAATAATAATAATAATAATAGTAGTAATAATGATGATGATAATAATGATAATAATAGTAGTAATAGTAATATTATAACGATAATCATAACGACAATGATAGTGGTAATAATAATGAAAATGACAGGAGAATTGGACATGGAAGCAAGAAGGGGAAGGCCAAAGTGAGCAAGGAGAGTATCAACATCAACAAGCACTGTGAGGTCAAGTCGGTCCCTGTTGTAACAAAATATGTAGCAAATAATAGCATACAATAACCTCAAGTACCCACAACAGTCTCTAAGCATGAAGTGCAGCGCACGTAATCTTGGATTGATAAGTACTTTTCCCTTGCATACTTGCTGGTTACCCGCTACCGCTCTTTGCTTCTTCACAGGACCACGGGCGAGAAGGCCAAAGAACAAAAGAAGCTCACCCAGTCGCAGGTGTTCTGGCAGAAGAAGGCGGAGCACGCCCTGCAGGCCGAGAACGACCCGGAAATCATCGTGGAGCTCAACCCGACCTCGGCCGACTTCGACCGCAACCACGGGCTGACCCGCGGCGGCTACAACCACTTAACCAGCGAGTCCCCTCGCGGGAAAAGCCAAGAAAGTCCTCGATGAGTCCTCCTCCCTTCTTCTTCTTCCTTCTTCTTCTTCTTCTTCCTTCTTCTTCTTCCTTCTTCTTCTTCTTCCTTCTTCTTCTTCTTCTTCTTCTTCTTCTTCTTCTTCTTTTTCTTTTTTTTTTTTTTTTTTTCTTCTGACACTCTTGTGATTGATTTCTTCTTTTCGTTATGTTCTCAGACTCAAACTATATTTCTTCAGAAGCAATCTGCTTTTTCGCGGGCCCTTCATTTATTTCAGAGTTATCTTTATGCTTTACTTTCATTCGGCCATCTCCTTGCTTTGCAAGCCCCACTTTTGGAATTGCTGCACTTCCGCTTTCGCCTTCATGTCTCTTGTGTGTTTTTTTTTTACCAAACTGTTGTTTACACAAACACTCTTATTGTACAATACTACTGTTGACTTGCCGCTTGTTACACGACTTGAAGACAGTGAATTTGTTTAATATGCTATTCAGTCGAGACACCTTTGGAGTGTGTTTAAACGTTTTACGATTTGAGACCCACCCACAAAGACAAGAAAAGCACATGTCGCTGCCTGTTCAAGGCTTTCACTGCTAGTGATAAGATGCTTTAGCAACTGTTTGTTACACAAACAGTAGTAGCTGCTGTGAACTTACTGAGAACCTGTTAGACCACTATTATTAATATAATGACCTATGGTAGCGACACTACACCAATAGCAGTATTACAGCTTTAATAAGAAAAGGCGCGAACAGAACACGCCGCGTAACATGACTGGCCGGATCGTAAGTAATGGCTCTACCGACACCGTTACTCTGATACGGCCGGTCCTTAACTATTAATATTAATTAAGATTATGTTAGACTACCTTAATAAACCGGAGTCAAAACTAAACAGCTAGTCACGCGGCTATCGTCTGCAGTATAAACTTTATTAGAAGAACGCGCCAAGACAAAGGGCGGGAACGTATGTTGATTAGATAATTACCCGGTCACTCACGGACCTAACTTGATACCTTTACACTCCGGTTTGCTGAGGGACTCCGTTAGAAGCCACGATGCCAATCGACACTTTAATTCGCAAGTAGATAGCAGAACTGACAAACTCAAAGATAATAACGAAACTGAAATAAAGTACGCACGACTGTAATTATTACATAATGGTTATTGTCCAATCCTGAAATGCCAATCCGTTAGGTGACCATAGTTGACTAGAACTATACTCAGGCTATCATTCGACTATACTATGTGACGAATAAATTACTTACCAGTCCCAAAGCAATTACTCGAACAGTAAACGTAGTTATCTGATAGTACCAACGCTCCCCCTTAGTTCTATGTCAATGAGCAAATTATCTCGACTTCTACTTCAACGGGAACACCGTCACAAGATGCCGCTCAACTACCTGCGCATGACACTTCCTGCACACTTCAAAGAGAGAAAATTCACAAAAGAACAACATAAGTTGACTTTGCGTAAATTTGCGTATTTATGGTGAGTTTGCAGACTTGAGATATAAGATCATGGATCAAGTGTTACCATAAACTTACTAACGAGATATTCGAATTGATCCTTAGGAACATGTTTAGTTAGTCCGTCTGCGATTTGTTTCTTAGTTCCTACCTTTACAAATTTAATCTCATTGTCTCTCTGTGCGTGATGGATGAAATGAGGTTCTAGGGGTAAGTGTTTTGTACGTGGTCCTGACATTCCCCTTTCTGCTAAGATAGTTTGTGCATTATCTTCATAAAGCTCTATCGGTCCTTTCTGTGCTATGTCTCATTCCTCCGTGATATGTCGGATAGCCAATCCTTCCCGTATACACTCCGCTGCTACGAAAATTTCAGCGTCATTAGAACTTAGTGCAATTCTAGTCTGTCGCTTTGACAACCAAGCTACCGGGTCTCCTCCCCAAAGTACTACATATCCTGTACGTGACTTTCCGGTTTTCTTACAGAACTTGTGTGCTACATCGGGCCAAAGAGTAATTCGCGGGTAACTATGTCCTTCCCTCTTGCGATGACTTAGGCCCGTGAAATGCACGAACCTTTCAAATACCTGAAGATCCTACCTAACATAGTATAAGCAAGTCCTGGGTTTACTGTCTGCATTACACTAGCTGCATTTAGTGCTTGATCTGCATCTGGTCGTGTCATCTTAGTTAGAAACAAAAGTTTCCCTACTAGACTAGGTATCGAATATTTTCTAAGAGCGCTTGTTTCTCCCATGGGCTCGGGCTCATGTTCTGCACTTGGAGTACTTACTGGTCTAACATCGGCATATCATACATCCTTTAATATCTGTTTCTGGTACTTATTCTGATGCAATAAAATGCGTCCTCCTTCCTGAACTATCTCTATTCCTTTAAACTCTTTAGCCACTCCCAAACGCTTAAGAGGATAAAACTTTTCTAGTTTACTAGCGAAACGGTCGTATGTTCGTTCGTTAGGAGCCGAAAAGATAAGATCGTCTACTTGGAAAATACCTATGATAGCATCTCTTACTGGCTTATCCTTTTCTACGAACATGCAGAAATCTGAGTCTAGTGACCTGAATCCTAATTCCTCTAACTTAGGGGCTAAGTTCTCATACCATCTCCTACCAGCTTGCGGCGCGCCATACAGAGCTCCATCTACTCTCCATATCATGCCTTCATGCTCCTCACTGTCTATCCCATCAGGTGCATAAGCATAAACAGGATCATGCATTCGTGCATTTAGATAAGCATTTTTGAAGTCTATACCGTATAGCTTATGTCCATGCCATGCTGCAAGCTTAGACAAAAAGAGTAATCAGCGATGCGCGGCGCAGGGTACAAACAATTGATCTGGGTTATTCTTAACTCCTGGCTCTAGCATATCTCCCCGCAAAGCTAACCTTGACTTAATGAACTTACGTCCTTTATCGTCTAGTTTGACTTTATGTACCCACGTGAGTCTCACTACTTTTACTCCTTTTTCTTTCGCTTCCTTGGGGCTTACCCACGTGTAAGTGTTAAAAGTCTTCAGAGCTTCGATCTCTTTATCCATTCCGGCTTTCAACTCTTTCGCAGTTAAACCCTCATCTACAATTGCCTTTGGTACCTTCAATGTCAGGTACAGTAACGCAGTGGTATGATCCTCTACGATACTTTCTGCAGACATCTCGGGGTGCTCTAGTTCTCCGACTGGTCTTAATCTATCTATCCGATACTTTCTAATCTCGCTGTCTAACATCTTTTCTACTTGACCGTCGTCAAAGACTACGAAGTGGCTGGGCTTAGGCATCTTACGGACTTTAAGTCTATCTCCCTTCTCGCACGGTTCTAAGACTTTTCCTTCTCTCTTAACTGATTGCCAATTGTCTCCATATTCTTCCTTTGCCCATTCTTCTCCGAAAGCTACTCCCGGCACACTAACTCTCTCTCCTGTCAATGTAGCTGCTTTTACTGCTGCCTTCTTTTCTGGAGGTGGTTGTGTAACTGGTGTCCTAACCTTTGCTTCTCGTTTCCCTCTCACTATGTTAGCTGATGTGATTTTGTCACTTTGCTCCCAAGTGAGGCCCTTAGTGGGCGCGTCTCCCTCTACGTACCTCCTACTAGGGTGGTTTGCTTCGGGGCGTTGCGCCTCTAACGATGTGACGGGTGTTAGCCCGTCATCCCTGTTGTCAACTATTTCTGCCTTTGACTCTGATGGGAGACCGGAATCTGGATCGTGAATGCCCTTATCTTCCTGTAGCTCCTCATGCTTGTCTAACTCCCCCTCAACCTTAAGTTCGGGTTCGTTTGTTGGCTGTTCTAGCTGACCGGTATCACTTCTCTCCCCCTCAGATTCCTCGTCGTCCCATCTGACTTCTCTGGTTGGGTGAGCCTCCTTACCAACTACATTGGGGTCAAAGCGTACATTACGCACATTTGTGATGATCTTGCGACCATCCAAACTCTGTATAGTTCCTTAAATATATCGTAACCAAGCAACATCACGCGTTTTCCCCTATAGTTTCCTTTCCCTACCTGCTTTCCTATCTACATTACACCTAAACATCCTATAGGCTTCAGTTGTCGGATATCTGGCTTGTAGCCTAGAAATTGCTCAAAAGGGGAAGTGCCCTTTCTAGGTCCTGTCGTGGCCGGCAGAATGTTGTGCAATGTTGTGGCAGTATGTTCCATCTCTGCCCAAAACTGTGGAGGCAAGTTAGCCTCGTACCGCATGGCCCGGGCTGGTCCGGCTGTGATGTCATTGACCTTCTCAGCTATAGGATTGCCATCTTTGTCACCTGGAGCACTAGTCTTCCAAATGAATTGGAGTGGCTTCCACCACTCTATGATTTCAGTTTGGACATCAAACTCGTTATCACAAGTGATCTGTCTGACTTTCCTTCCTGTGTGCCTCTCAAACCATGCTACAGCTTGCTTCAAACTGTTACACTCTACAAACTCGTTCTTATATCGTAAGTAAAAATCCTTGATGTACTCCGAGTAATCATCTGTTACGCAAAATTTATAGTACTTACCGTGAATTGACATGACCGCCCATCATGATGGTCCGGAAGTATCTACATGCAAAATCTCACAGGGGTAACTCGCTCTCCTAATTCTACTAGCCTTAAATCGGGGTAACACTTTAGCTTTCCCCATCATACAGGCTTCGCAAAATCTAACTCTATCTTCGCTTCCTGTCATTTTTCTACCCATTGCCTTGCCTAATGCATAGGTCTTTGGTAATGCTTTATGACCACTAGACTGATGCATGACATAAATATCAATCGGTTTGTCTTTCTCGCCTTTCTCAGGATACATAACGTATAGCACGCTCCCTCTAGCTTCCTCGTTCTCACTTACTCTCGCTTGCTTGCTCTCTTTTCTTCTCTCTTTGGGGATTCCCGCCCCGCTCACCCCGTCTTCTTCTTTCTCTCTTTCACTTTGGGGTTGTAACGCTCGTTTATGTTGAGGGGCTTATCCTTTTCATTGTCCCAGATGCCAGGTGTAAGTCTCCCCCTCACGATCACGTCACTTTCTTTTATTCTTATGGGGCGTTTGAGGATTAGAAGTTGCCCGTTCTGGTGAATGATAGACCGATGGTGGTTATGGTCCATGTTTTCTGTGGACATGATGCTGACCGGTATCCTTGTATCTAACAACATATCTTTCTTTACCAAAACTGGCTTCCCCGATCCATCGATTCTTGTCAATCGTGCTTCCTCCATTGTCTCTCACTGTACTCTCTCCGTTTCCTGTGACTAAGCCGACGGGTTCTATCTCTCGAACGTTGCGCAAGATGTGTGGTGTACAGGCTATGTCTCTTGACGATTCACTATCCTGTACTATCATCTTCTCTTTTCGACCTACCGTCGTGCTGTCGTCAACCATGAGGTTGTGATCCTGTTCCTCATCCTCCTCATTCTCTTTCTTCTGGAGCCTGTCCTTCCTTTCTCTCTCGAATCTCTCCTCATACATCCAGTCAAGCTCTTCTCGTGCTTCGCAGTACGATCTATAACTTATGGGTATTCCATCCCTCATCTCTTCTGAGGTTCTAGAGTGTTCTAGGTTTTCCGGATCATACTCATCATCCTCCTCTGGGTCTGAGTGTCCGTCTATTTCCCTTCTCTTCCTATCAAACTCTTTCTTCCTCTGTACTGCCTGTTCCGGACTGAAGAACTTGTGTGCATCGCCTGAGTGTAATTTATGCAAATATGCGTTCAACGTACCTCCTCTCGCTTCTACCTCATGCCATATCTTCATCAAGTGGGGCATCGATCGCACTATTGAAAGGGCAAATTGATTGTCTGGATTCTTGGCTAAATCGAGCATCCATAATCTATTATTGCTAACAGTTTTGAGTAATACTCGTTCTCTTTGCCGTCCGGGTCGTAACACAATCCCTCTTTCACTACTATCGGTTCTGCTCCCTTCGTCAGTGCATATAGCAACCTAGCTATTTCAGTCTTCTCAGGTCTTGGAGGTCCTTCGCTATGTCTGTACTCACACTCCCACTTAGCTCTTTCCTTAGCTTTCGTACTTTGAGTGTTCTTTGCTGCTCTTTTCTCCATGACTGTTTCTCTTGTGGTCAGTGGTGTGCCTGCTGCATGCTTCAGAAATACTTCGTTAACAGCCCAAAACACATCTGTCAACAGTCCGTCTGCTTCAGCCATTCTCTCTCCCTCTTTCTTCGTCATTCTCACTATGTCTCCTGTCTCATCGTCCATTACACACAGGTTGTTCAGCTGTTCACTTATTCTCTTAAGTCTTCAAAGCCTATCACCTTTCCGTGTTTTGTGTCTCTTTTACTGCTCTTCCCCACAGGTGTATCGTGTGTGTGTGTGTGTCACTCGCTTGCTGTGTTTGTGATTCTACACTGTCTCCTACTCTGTCTAACGGTGACGGACCTTGTGGCAGTAGCGACGGGGCCAAGACGTCCCTTCTCTTGTCCCTCCTACATGCTCAACAGCCTCATTGAATGCAATCTCCCTTTCAGCTCTAGTCCCGCCGGTCCTTGCCTCATTCTTTGGCAAAACAGCATCATTCCGTGAAACTGAACTAACTACTTTCTTACCGGGTTTTTCGACACTTTGCTTGTCCTTTTCCCCGATATTTGCGGAACTTAGCCAGTCTTTCTTGCCGGGTTTTGCCGTATCTTTGAGCGAAACTTGCTGTGCACTCGCCCCCTTTCCCTCCCTCTCTCTCTGTATTCGTATCATTTCACTCTCTGATGGAAAGTCACGGAAAGGGCGTGGGCGACGTGATGGGTCTTGTAACAGGTCAATAGACGGAAATAGAGGGTCTTGGCGAGCATGGTACCCGCACAAATCTGCATACGTTAGCCTTTTTGCTTCCTCTCCCGCCTTACCCCAACTCCCCCCCCCTGTCCAAACTTAACCCCACACTGCTCTCCCTTCCAGTTAAGCACTTGACAACGAATGGTTAATGGGCCTGTTGTGTTGCTCTGAGGAGTGGTTGTAGTGGGATGTAGTGATTCTTTCTTTGTCTGTCTAGAGTTCTGATGGGATGTGGGTGTCGATTTCTCTTGTTCTTTCCGTTTCTCTTTCACTTTTGATTTTGAGGGTTTTGGTTGCAATGGTGAGGGTTGCACGTGTTGCGTGGGTGGTGAGGTGGTGAGGGCAGGAGTTGTTGTTGTAGAGGTGTCGGGGTACTGAGCACTAGTGAGAGTGCATTGTGGGGGGTTGTGGGGTCTGTCTCGGAGTGTGTTTCGAGCAAATGGAGCACTCGACAGTTCCCCCCCCCCCCCCCCCACGGGCTCTAGTGGGCTGTTCTTATTTTCACTTTGCTCCGTTTGGGGCTCACTTTCCTCCGCCCTCTTGCTCAGCTTCACGAGCAATTATTCTTTCCCCACTTTCAACGTTTCCCTCGATTGCTTCCTCTCCACCCTCCATAATGACTAGCTCGTACTCTTCCTCTTCAGAGCTGTCTTCCCCCTCAGACTTATCTCTTTCTGCCGCTTCACCCTCCTCTCCTACTTCTCCCCTCATTAGAGTAACTCCTTTGGCTCCTTTCTTTCGAAACTTGCCATTCTTGTCTCTTTGCTTTTCTTTTGAGGAGTTAGAGTGAGAGAACTTTGAACTGGTTCGTTTGGGGTTTGACTTGAGTTTGGGCAAAAACGCTTAGTGTGTCCAGTTTGGTAGCAGTTGTAGCATGTTGCCGTGAGCCACCATTCCTGCTCTGAACTATCACTATTCCCATTACCTTCGCCCTTTTTCCCTTTCCCGTTCTTTGTCCATTTCTTATGGTTCTCTCTCTTTCCTCCTTTCTCTCCTCCCTCTCCCTCTCCTGGCAGTAGATTCGCTCCCTTACCCTCTCTCTTGCTCTATTTCTCCTTCCTACGTTCCTTTCTGAGTCTCTTCTGCTTTGCTTCCCACAACACGTAAATTTCTCTTGCCGACTCTACCATATCATCATGGGTTGGCCTGCTCGCTGCTGCTAACCTATAATGATCGTTGAGGTATGCAGGCCCATAGGCCTCATGCTCTGCTAGCTTCTCTAACAACCCATTTACTGCTTTCTCTGGCTCAAATGGCTTCCCTCTCAGAGCCTCTAGCCAGTTCTTCTGCAGTAGATGTTGTGTTAGATACTCATCCATATCCTCTGTCGGTCTCGGTCTCATCTCTTTAAATGCTTTCTCCTCTATATATCTCGCCGCACCACTTAGATTACTGTATTTCGCTTTGACAATGCCGACTTTCTCAAACGGGCAATGAACCTTTTTGCTGCGAAGAAATTGAATTACTTTAGATTCCGAGAATGCTGTCGTAACGAGAAGTTGGAACATTCTGCAGCGATGCAGGTACTGCTGCTCGTCTTCTCTGTATCTCTTCTTTCTCAGCAAGTACACATCCTTGTTGGTTCATCGCTCTTTTCTTCTTTCTGTTCACTCTTTCCTCCCAAGCTTTCTTCTTTTCCTTTGTGAGGTCTTTCCAGTTGGCAGGTTTCTGTCGTTGTCTTCGAGTCTGGTGGTGTTTGGCTACTTCTCTGTCTCTGTTGTCGTGGTTGTTGTGTCTCTGTTTCATCTTCTTCGTCGTCTGATCCTTCCGGTGTGTCTACCTCGTGTGGTTCTCTCGGTTCTTCCATTTCTTCTGCTTTTCTCATCCTGTCTCTATCGTAACCATACTTTGTTCTTGCCGCTTTATGGTTTTGGAAAGCATCATGAAACATATCCCCGAGGGTTGTGCTAATACCATAGGCATACTCCTCTATCTGGTAATAGCAACTCTGTAAATCCTTTTTGTTTCCGCTAAACACCGGTGTGTGAGACATCAATTGTCTCATGCTAATCGCATGGTGGCGAAATTCGTTTCCCCAGCGGCTCATAACCGTTGATTAGGTAATTACCCGGTCACTCACGGACCTAATACCTTTACACTCCTGTTTGCTGAGGGACTCCGTTAGAAGCCACGATGCCAATCGATACTTTAATTCGCAAGTAGATAGCAGAACTGACAAACTCAAAGGTAATAACAAAACTGAAATAAAGTCTGCACGACTGTAATTATTACACAATGGTTATTGTCCAATCCTGAAATGCCAATATAGACCGTTACGTCAGTTACCATAATTGACTAGAACTATAGGTCATTCGACTATACGAATAAATTACTTACCAGTCCCAAAGCAATTACTAACAGTAAACGTAGTTATCCTACCAACGGTATTAGGCCGGACACACGTAATGGCTCTAACGACACGCATTACATATGCCGGCCCGTACTGTCTAACCTAATTAATATATTGTATTAATAGGTCTAACACTCCCCCTGGAGCAAGGTTAATTATTAAATTAACTGCAGGTTCTATTAGCTATTCTGTGAAAATTATAAAAACACAGACTCAAAGCATACTCATTCTTACCCTCACTCTCTCCAAGAGATAATGTCAACGGTGGCTACTCAACTTGCTGAGGCAAGTGTATATCAGTTAGGCTACACACAGGGCAGCGCCCCCCAGTCAAGTCAGGCCTAATCGACGAGAAGAGGAAATAACACCTTATCCTATGTTATGAGTGGTAGTAAGGTAAATATGTAATACAGGCATATCATAAACAAGTTACATATATAGTATCGATATGTGTTGTATATAAGATGATCCAAATATACTGATGATATATGAAGTGAACCTGATTGTACTAGCTAATCTACCATGAAATGTGACCTATCTGAACTATTAATTATTCTACTACTCGGTAGTATGTATTATAAAATTTGTCAGCGCTTCCCGTAGAGGGGTAACAAAGAATGACAAAAGTAATATGATGTATAGGACAAATACAAATATCTGTAATTATTGGCTGGTCTGGTACAGTCCAGGTTGGCCTCCGAGGCCTTTCAAGACATACAGAATTGTAGTCTGATAAATCGCCCTCCGACCAACAACTGTGACCTCCAACTTAGCCTCTTAGATGTTTGCATGTATATAAATATAATAATACTAGTAATGATATGAAGCGATCACGAGGGGGGGCGCGAACACGCGAGAGAATGTCATTGATTGCCAATTGTCGGGTTGTGGCATTTTTGTGAGAGCGAGCAAAAAGGCGACAAAACGCCAAAGTCCTGACTACGCTCTCATCCTCCGGCCCGCCGCTAGTCGATCGAATTACCTATGAATGTAATAGGGGGGCAAGTATTTGGAAATGAGGGTCCTCTGGTTGGTGCCATTCCGTCCTTTGTTCCCTAGCTCCCAGTCAACTTTCTCCCTAAGACAATTGGTAGATGCGTATGCGTAAAATTAATAACTTATATACCGAGGCTATAATGTGTTCAGAAAAGTGAACCTTATGGGTAGATTCAATACGCAAACTGATCGGGTTTCATCGCAATACGAGCACGACCCTCCCTGTCTAGGAAGACTGAAATTTTCTTAGCCAGATACATAAATTTCTCACCCGTGAAATGTATTTTGGTAAATATATCCGCAATATTTTCCTCGGTTGGTACTTTAAATAATTTGACTATTCCGTCCTTAACGAGTTTTGCAAGAAGATGATACCTTACCTCAATATGTTTGGTACGAGCCTCCCCTAACCCCCTCTCGGACAACAATACCGTCCCTTCGTTATCTTCAAAGAGGGGGGTGGGGCCCTTGAGATTGATGCCGATATCCCTTAGAGATTGCAATATCGCGAGAGGTTCTCTTACGGCCTCGTTAGCTGATACCGTTTCGGATTCCAACGTGGATTGAGCTATTACAGATTGCAGTTTTGAGAACCATGCCACCGGGGTCCCATTGAATAAATAAACATACCCGGACCGAGACTTTCGCGAAAATTTATCTCCTGCAAAATCGGAGTCCACAAACCCCACCAACGGATTTTCCGAGATTATCCTATCGACATTAGCGATGATTGGTACTCTGAAAGCTTCCATCCCGGGAATTCCAGATTTTTCTGTGAATTCGTTCATTGCATTGGCCGCGGCGCATGATCCATGGTTAGGCTTCCAGTCTTTGGGGGTTTTGGGGCAGAGAAACAAGATTCTAATAGTCTCCTGGGATTCTTGTCCCCCCTTCGGAAAAACAATGCCCTTGGTGTCAATAACCACAAGACATGCGATGCACCATCGCATCTGATGTGTCGGGATTGGGGACTTGTGATTTAGCCGCAATACTCAACGGGCAAATAAGGAGGGGCCTCGTATGCACGGCTAAGAAAATGAGCATACCTATTATAAGGCATCTTAGGTCATACTTCAATAGCCGGTGGTCCTTCTTGAGAGGTGCAGGATTTTAAGATGTGAACGGGGTTTTAGCTGGTACTTCGTTCATATACCCCAATTTGCTCAAAATGAGAAGTTCCTATTTGCGTTAATGTAACGCAATCCCTTTGTCAGTTTGAACAAGCTGGATATTCTTGAACTCTGTGGCTTTACCCAGATCTTTGCATCTAAATCCCTTTTGCTCAAAGTGCGCGACCATCTTGAGGTGTTCAGACCTAGTCGCAGCGTGGCATCCGTCATCAACATGGAAGGATAGGAGTTGTGTGGTTTTGGGGCTGCTCCCACGCCTTATGAAGGAAGCTCTATCGAGCGTAAAGGCTCTGAACTCAAGTTCCCCCGTGAGTTCCCCGTACAACATATCGTACCACAACCGACCCGATTCCGGGTGGCCGTATAAGGCCTTCTTCAAAAGCCAAACGTAATCCTCCAATTCGAATTCGGGCGGTAGCCTTACGTAAATGTTGTACGAGATTTTGGCGTGGAGATAGGCCGTGGTAAAAGCGATCAGCCATAAGTCGATCCCAAAACATGCAGCGTAAGCTATCATGAGTAAAATTGTCCGATGTTGAGCGGTGGGGGGGTAAGTCTTTCTAGGGTCCTACTGGGCGTATGCCTTCAAAAGGTCCCCTCTCAACGTAATTCGGGCTTTATGGAACTCATCTAGCGTACCCTGTTGTTTGACGGTGTCTATCCATTTTACCGGAATGATTGGTGTCCCGGACATTCCAGCTTCCTTTTCCTTACGCCAAACAAAAGCATTAAGTTCTTTCAGCTGCTCGAACTCTTTCTGCCGAGCTTGCTTACGGTCTTTCGGTTTTTGTATCACCGGGAATTCCGGAAATTTCTCACTTACAAGACAATATTCTACACGTTCTTCTCGGGCGCATACCGTGACATGTGCGCTCCTTGTCCTTCCCGAGATGATATTTTCCCCTGAAATTTCGCCTTGTTCATGCGATCGCCAATTAGAGCTGAAATTTCGCCTTGTTCATGCGATCGCCAATTAGAGCTGTGTTCAGCCCTTTGCTCCGCCACCCTTTCCTTCTCCCCCTCGACAAACGCAAATTAGGACGTAGTATCAAAGTTTGGGCCACCCGCATTTGGCGCGGCGGCTTCACTTTGATTTTCGTCGTAATTTGAGGTGGTCGATTGGGGTGGTGGTTTTACCGGGATATGAGCAACGGCATACTTGAGAATTTCCTTATCAATCACTTTATCGGTAACTCCGTCATCAAAGAGGACCGCGTGTGCCGGGAAACGTTTGGTTTTACAGACAACTGGGGCAGCGGGTGCGGATACCGTTCCTTTGCGAACCGCAGTTTCCCAATTATTCCCGTAAGTTTGTTTCGCCCATCCCTCTCCCCACGCTTTAGCCGGAATTTCCATATACATCCCGGACAAATCTTGTCTCTCTTTGATCCTATGTTTCTTTTTCGTGGCTTTCGCCTCCCCCCGATCCCCACTGAGCTTAGGATTCATACCTTTTGGGGTAGGAGGTACTAGGAGTGGTGGGTCAGATCTGTCCTCCCTGACTTCCACTCCCTTAGTATCGCCGTTCCCTGTATTGGGGTCATTGTGGGGCGCCTCATGTGGGGGCGATCCGGATGATAGACCCCCGGCTGGGGAAGTGTCTCCCCCAGTCCGAAATACCTCTACCGCGATCTCCCCCGAAGCATTACCTTGACTTTCTGGGTGTTGTAGGGTTCGTTGGGGTTCGGGAGGGGGCAAATGCCATTTCACTGAAAACATCTCTTCAGAGGTGTTGGTCCCTGCTGGAGATTTAGATGCCTCCCTCGAACACGACATCACGAACATTACCGTGTATTTTCCTTGCAACCGGATCATACACCCGATAATATCCGGTATTCTGTTCGTACCCGAAAAATATTACTCTCTTTCCCCTTTCTCCTTTCCCCCTCTTAGCATCCACTTTCATAAAGGCCATGCACCCGATAGGTCTGAGGTGATGGAGCAAGTGTTTACGTTTGTGGATGACCTCGGAGGGGGATTTCCCTTTAAAGGGTCCATGAGCTATGGGCAAAAGATTGCTGAAATAAGTCGTGGCTTTCTCTGCTTCCACCACATAGAGGGTGGAAGTTTCGGCGGATAATCACGGGAAGGGCGTGGGCGACGTGAAGGGTCTTGGAATAGTGGGTCTTGACGGGCATGATATCCACATAAGTCTGCATACACTAGCCTCTTTGCTGCCTCACCCGCCTTGCCCCAACTCCCCCCCTGTCCAAACTTAACTCCACACTGTTCTCCCTTCCAGTTCAGCCCAGTACAACGAGTGGTTAGTGGGCCTGTGGTGTGGCTTTTAGGAGTGAATGTAGTGGGACGTGGTGTTTCGTCTTTGTCTGTCTAGAGTTCTGAGAGGGTGTGAGTGTCGGCTTCTCACTTTTCCAATTCTCTTTCTCTTTCACTTGCGAGGGTTTTGGTTGCAATGGTGAGGGTTGCACACGTTGTGTGTCTCGTAAAGTTGTGAGGGCAGGAGTGGTTGTTGTAGAGGTGTCGGGGTGTTGAGCACTAGTGAGAGTGCGAGGTGGAGGGTTGTGGGGTCTGTCTCGGAATGTGTTTCGAGCCAATGGAGCACTCGACAGCTCCCCCCCCCCCCCCCCCCCCCCCACGGGCTCTTGCGGGTTGATCTTAGGGTTTGTTGTCACTTTGCTCCTTTGGAGGCTCATTATCATCCTCGCCCTCTTGCTCTGCTTCACGAGCAATAATACTTTCCCCACTTTCTATGTTTCCCTCCATTGCTTCTTCTGCACCCTCCATCATGACTAGCCCATACTCTTCTTCTTCTGAGCTGTCTTCCCCTTCAGACTTGTCTTCTTCTTCCTCTTCACCCTCCTCTCCTACTTCTCCCCTCATAAGAGCTACTCCTTTGGCTCCTTTCGATTCTTTTTAAACTTGCCATTCTTGTCTCTTTGCTTTCCTTTTGTGGAGTCAGAGTGAGCTGACTTTGGACTAGTTCGTTTGGGGCCTGACTTTTGTTTGGGGCAAAAACGCTTTGTGTGTCCAGTCTGGTAGCAGTTATAGCATGTCGCTGTCAGCCACCACTCCTGCTCTGAACTATCACTACCATTCTTGTTGCCCTTGCTCTTTCCGTTCTTTGTCCATTTCTTGTTCTTCCCTCTCTTTTCTCCCTTCTC
This sequence comes from Paulinella micropora, assembly GCA_019918135.1. NCBI lineage: Eukaryota > Cercozoa > Imbricatea > Euglyphida > Paulinellidae > Paulinella > Paulinella micropora. The sequence goes on along the minus strand of WBZZ01002455.1, from coordinate 1,329 downwards.
TCCTCCCTCTCCCTCTCCAAACAGTAGATTTGCTCCCTTACCCTCTCTCTTCCTCTCTTTCTCCTTCCTACGTTCCTTTCTCAGTCTCTTCTGCTTCGCTTCCCACAACGCGTAAATTTCTCTTGCCGACTCTACCATATCATAATGTGTTGGCCTGCTCGCTGCTGCTAACCTATAATGATAGTTGAGGTAAGCGAGCCCATAGGCCTCATGCTCTGCTAGCTTCTCTAACAACCCATTTACTGCTTCCTCTGGCTCAAATGGCTTCCCTCTCAGAGCTTCTAGCCAGTTCTTCTGCAGTAGATGTTGTGTTAGATACTCATTCATATCCTCTGTCGGTCTCGGTCTCATCTCTTTAAATGCTTTCTCCTCTATGTATCTCGCCATACCACTTAGATTACCGTGTTTCGCTTTGACAATGCCGACTTTCTCAAACGGGCAATGAACGTTTTTGCTGCGAAGAAATTGAACCACCTTGAATTCCGAGAATGCTGTTGTTACGAGAAGTTGGAACATCCTGCAGCGATGCAGGTACTGCTGTTCTTCTCTGTATCTTTTCTTCCTCAGCAAATACACATCCTTGTTGGTTCTTGTCATCTGTCTTTTCTTCTTTCTGTTCGCCCTATCCTCCCAAGCTTTTTTCTCTTCCTTTGAGAGGTCTTTCCAGTTGGCAGGCTTCTCTTGCTGTGTCTTCGAGTCTTGTGGTGTTTGGCTGCTTCTCTGTCTCTGTTGTCGTGTTTGTTGTGTCTCTGTTTCATCTTCTTCGTCGTCTGATCCTTCCGGTGTGTCTACCTCGTGTGGTTCTCTCGGTTCTTCCATTTCTATCGTAACCATACTTTGTTCTTGCCGCTTTATGGTCTTTGAAAGCGTCATGAAACATATCCCCGAGTGTTGTGCTTATCCCGTAGGCATACTCCTCTATCTGGTAATAGCAACTCTGTACTACAATCCTTTTTATTTCCGCTAAACACCGGAGTGTGAGACAGCAATTGTCTCATGCTGATCGCATGGTGCCGAAATTCGTTTCCCCAGCGGCTCATAACCGTTGATTAGGTAATACCAGCTCACTCACGGACCTAGTACCTTAGACGCCGGTTTGCTGAGAGACTCCGTTAGAAGCCACGATACCAATCGACACTCAGTTTTAATCCGCACGTATATAGCAGAACTGACTCATGATTATCTCAAAGGTAATACTGAAACTGAAATAAAGTCAGCACGACTGTAATTATTACAAAATGGTTATTATCCGATTCTGAATGCCAATATGGACCGTTACGTCCGTTACAATTATTGACTAGAACTACTACGGATAAATGACTTACCAGT